>BGPT01001294.1:100616-123235 GCA_003297045.1 Symbiodinium sp. clade C Y103
CCTCTTCCTTTCTAGTCGTGCTTGCAAATTCCGGTTGATGCAAGCTAGGTCTCAGTACATAGAGACGCTGAGACTGAAAATCGCGCAGAAAAAAAAAGCTTCGCGGCACAGCGCCCTGCACTTTTTCGACAGCTCAACTTCCGAAAAGGTTCCGAACCCCACACTTTTTAACACTTTTTACTTCCCAATGTGCTTCGCGCCACAACGCCGTGCACTTTTTCCACATCGCAACTTCTAAAAGTGGTCCGACGCTGACGTGTTTTAACACTTTTTACTTCCAAATGTGCTTCGCGCCACAACGGCGTGCAACTTTTCATCTCTCATCTCCCAAGATGNTGGTCCGACGCTGACGTGTTTTAACACTTTTTACTTCCAAATGTGCTTCGCGCCACAACGGCGTGCAACTTTTCATCTCTCATCTCCCAAGATGTCTCCACACCCGCCGCTTTAGCGAGCCTACTTCTCGACCCTCCGGAGCCACAAAACATTGGAAAAAAACAGTGTTTTGCGACTTTCCTACCTTTTCGCGCACCTGCATCTCTTCTCTTCTGACTTTCTTCATGGCTGTGCGTTTCCATCTGTCCATATTGTCGGAAGGTTTAGCTTNTTCGCGCACCTGCATCTCTTCTCTTCTGACTTTCTTCATGGCTGTGCGTTTCCATCTGTCCATATTGTCGGAAGGTTTAGCTTCTAAACTTCCTTCGATTATGCATACTGTACTGTGTACTTTAGGAAACATCCGAGAGGTTGCCGAGACACCGTGATGCGATTTGCCATGTCCTCTCCTCCTGGGCCTATGTGAAGAATCGCCTGAAGGCATTTCACGGACAGACTTGCAAGTCTTGCATCCCAGGTTTCTCATGATTTCTCATGATTTCATATCTTACCCATGCTGGTTGAGTGTGTAATGCTTTGGCAGCATGTCTCCACTGCTAGAAGCACAACTTTAATTCAGATGAATTCAGTTCGGAGAAAATTGCCCATGTTTGGCACCTGGTGCCTTAGTGCCTCTCTTTGATAAGTTTGGATGGCCATCCCGCGGTCAAAATCGGTCAAAGCCTTCATGACGTTCTGAGGCCACCAGTTCCGGTGCCAAGTCCGGCCACGCACCATGAGGAAGCGGAGGGATGTTGACCATTGCATGGCTGGAGGACTGGCTGAAGAGCTGGAACCAAGGTGATCTCCCCAGGTTTCGGGGTCTTGGAACTGTTGGATTAACATTCCTATGACATTTCTGAAACATTCACGGAGTACTTCAAGTGAGCTTCCAAAAGTTTGAAGACGTGCAGCAAATGGATGCAAATGGCACCTTGATGAAAAGTGTTCAGCTTGATGTTCGTGTGTTCGTGTTCTTCTGTTTTCTGGATACTAGATCAGCCTCAGTTCACCGTGGGTGTCCCGCAATCCCATTTCTGCTGGCTGCTTGACACAGGGACTGGTGGAGAGCACAGCACGACCAAGATCGACCAAGCACAAGTATTTCAATTGTGGCTTGGAGATATGCAGCGTGATGAAGCACTCCGGCTGGACCACCCCATGCAACATGATCAACACGGGATGGCTCACCTTGAAAGCAAGCTTTTTCAGGTCTTATTGCAAGGTAACGCTGGCTCGTAGCATCTAGGCTAGTCTAGGTATGCGGGTCTAATATGTAAATACATGTAAAATGTAAAACACTTTCCACCGTGACCTTCTCAGCGGCCAGACAGCTGCCCAAGAAGGTGCTGCTGTATCGTGTCCGGAAGGGTGCTCACTAGCTGGTCATCTTGATAGTTCCCTCGCGCTGCCACCTTCCGCTATCACACACTAGGACCACTACGGTAGGACCACAAGGAGCTCTCCAAGACATGAGAGTTTTGTGGGTGCCCTGTCGCCTGAGCCGGCATCTTGTGAAAGTTGACGGACGGCGTGCGATCAGAGAGAATCTTTACTCTCATTAGCTTCAGAATGCTTCAGAACATCTGGCATCATCTGGCATCCTGCTGTGAAAGCCATTTCATATGCTCTCCTGCGTCGTCAGCAAAGTGCTGGTGAATATCACCTGGCTTGTTGGGATGTGATGCCGGGAAGAAACACCAAGAAACTAGAAACAAACTAAAACTCGCTTTCATCCAGGGGGCAGGGAACGCACAGTGCATCATGTATGCAGGTAAGAAGAACAGGGGAACAAAGTAGTATCACAGTAGTACAGTATGCAGTATGATGTAGTATGCGCATGTATCCCATGTATATCATTGTATATCCATGTATCCATGTATCCAATGTTCTCTTGATAAGTAAGTATGCGGTTTGTGTTCAGATTTGCCTCCAAGGTGCTCTGTTCACATAGCCACGGGGTGCTCGATCCCAGCGAAGCGCGACTAAGAAGATCTTGCCAGTCAGACACCCCTGCTTTGTCAAATACACGTTGGTAGCTGCCAACACCTGAACGCTCAAAATGATCCATGATCAAGATGTCAAGATATGTCAAGGAAGTGTGAAGGCATAAGGCTTGCCAACTCATTCATTAATGTCTGATCTTTCTGAATCTTTCTCTGTCTCTCTTCGCTCTTCCCTCTACAGATTATATGCATAAAACTTGATGAAACAATGTTGAAATGTTGTCTTGGCCGTGGTTGGGTTCAGTAGAGGTCATAGATCATACAGAATCATATGGATGGTCATTGAAATGTCATAAAATTCCATAGTGGAATCGTGGAAGCCTCTATCGTTCCCACCTTGATGGCCCGAGCAGCCGCAGGTGCGCGACCTGCCGCAACCACCACCTCTGCTCCGTCCTTCAGAAGTGATGCGAAAAGCCCGGCTGCAAGGCCAACGTGCGTCGCCTCTGCCCGGCCCGAAGCCCCACTGAAGCTGCTCTCGCGAAGTGCCGGGAAAGCGACAAAAAAGGTTCAGTAGTCGTAGCTTAAATTTGTTTTTTAAATAGTGTTCAATGGAACAGTGTTCAATAGTGTTTGTTTAAACAGCCGCCCATGATGCCACCATCAACTTCTCTTACATACAGTCAATGTATGTCAATGTCATAAAACAAAATACGAACAATTCTCATTGCCCATCTAGACAGACACTCAAAGACCACCAATCCCCACAATTATTTCACCAGGCCATGCCAAGCCCGTTGATGGCTTTCTGATGCAAAATCACAAAATGCCACCCAGTAGCAGGGCCAATAAGAAACTCTTCGGATTCAAGAGCCGAAGGGTGCCAGTGGCTCAAAAATACATTCATTCGCATTCTCAGCAAGGTCTCTCTCCTACCCTTGGCATCCTCAGCTGCAAAAGGCAGGCATGGGCATGTGCTGGCAGCTTGGTGGATCTCTGCCTGTGGTGAGCCGTCACAATCTACATGTCCTGCATACCAAGTATTGCCAAATCATACCCCCAAACACTATCAGCATTTCATCTTTCATGAAGGCTCCATTCAACCGGAAGCTACTGGAATGCTACTGGAAGCATGGACTGACTGGACGAGAAAACGCATGAAAAAATGAACAACATGCAAAAACACAAATCCTGGATTGTTTTGGCTCAGCATCTTGCCCAATCTGATCTGCATCGGAAAAGTTTTGCGCATCCCCACTCGTCACATGCATCTCTTCAGGGCGTAAACAAAGAGTGCGCTCCTCTGACCTTTCCCTCTTCACGAAGACCATTGCCAAATGCATTGCGCTCAAAGATCTGAAAACGGACTCAGGCCCCAGACAATCTATGTCACAAGTCTCACACTCCAGTATCCTGTGCTTGATAGAGGCAGCCAATTGTGCTACATCAGTGTTGCTACCTTAGCTTCCAAATGGTAAGGATCCATCTTCTGAGAAAAAACAATCACAAGAAAATGCACTATATGACCGGTGTTGTCTTTGTATCTGGCCAGTGAAGCTGGTGGAATATAATTTGAGAATTCAACAATCCCCGCACCTGTGTCAAGTGCTTTCCCAATTGCTGCAAAGCTACTGCATCGTAATGTCTCCCCACTGTGACTGTCAGTGCTAGCTTGCCGCAGGCCTGAATATGAGCGGGGCGTCAACACCACAACCACCAAAACGGAAACATGCGGAAACAAAACACAAGAAGAGCATGTGACATGTTTTCAGAGGATTGCTGGCAAGGACTAGCGCATGCAAATGCATGCAGTGAGATTGTCCCTGTGTGTGAGTGCGCCTCTCTGGGTGTGTGAGCGTATGTGAGCGTGGGTGTGTGTATGGGTATTTTCGGGAGACATGCTGCAGTCTTGAAATGGGCTGAGGCTAAACAATGGTTTGAAGGACCAAGAGCACCAACGGTGGGAAATGTTCATCGATGGAAACAACACTGACAATCAAAAGAATGTAGGACAATGACTGGACAACGCAGGCAGGCACAAATGCTTTCCTTCACAATCTACAAACTACACTTACTGAAAACCAATTACATTCTATTAATGTGTTTATGTATGATATGTATATTGCATAAATATAATCAGTATAATATATACTTTTTTGTGCAATGCAAATGTGCGTATGTGCTGATTGAATTTGAATTGTTGCTATCGAAGTCAGGACCAGTGAGGAAACCAAGCAACTTGCCCATGAAAAGCTTGGTGGAGAAAGCTTTCTCAAACGCATGGGCTGCGATGCCCATGCCAGCACATGTCGCACGGCACATCGTCGCATGGCACATGGTGGCAAGAAGAGTCCGCAGCAACGAACCACGAACTAGCATAATATCTTATCATGTCTCATGTCTTAGAACCAAGCTCTGCGGATATAATACATTTGGATACATTTGGCATCACTTGGCAGTGGACATCATTGAGCTCACTTGCAGATGTTGGACCGTGTTGCTTCTCTGTCATACGGGAGATTCTGGAAAGTGCAAAGAGTGCAGGATCCAAGCTGCCTAGCTGAACCAACCCGAGCAGTAGTTTGTCTGGAGATTGCCGTTTGGATCGTTTGGGTCTTTTTGGCCCAAAGCATCATGTCTTTTGCAATCTTATGCCTTATGCATGATCTGTTCGATGTGTTGGGAAACATCTCCAGGTACGTGTGATTGTCCTGTTAACTTACTTGTGCCTGTGTTGTGCTGTGTGTCTGCGCGTGCGCGTGACCTGGATTTCTCGAGCTGAAGACAGTGCAACCAATTATGCAACCACTTTGTCACTATGCACTATATATAGACGTGTCTATAGACTGTAGATGAGCTTCGGCCACCTTAAAAATTCCATGTCTGACTTTGACCTGGACCAAAGCCACATCGCCCCCTTTTGACTCCTTTTGTTCTAAGTGTGCCGGCGAGGCTCGTCTGCAACAATCTGTCTAAAAGAGAAACACAGTGCATTTGATTTGCACTGGCCACAATAGAATTGACGCATATTGACGCTGCCAATTCTGAATACGTTCGTATTCTGGAAGGCATGGGCTGCTGTGACTCTTTGGGAAGCTTACTCGAACAGCTTTAGCCGTTGCAGCTGTTTGCAGTGTGTATCAGTGTATCTATAACTGTCTGCAACTACTGATCACCTATTACAACCTCACTACGAATACTATTACATGACCAAATGCCGTACCGTCTTTCCCTGAAATCTGTTTCTACAATCTCGTACATACATATCTCGTCCTCTCTCTGTATCTATTTATGCCTGATGATATATGCGAGTTTTTCTTCAACCGGTCCTGCAATCCAGCTTCTCCATGCTTGTTCTGATCCCTTCGATGGATGCAGCAATCGAAAGGCTGACAGTCACTAACAAGTTTGCGCGTAGTTTGCGCCACTCCTGCGACTTCCTCTTGAAATGCAGCAAGCCAAGGCTTAAACAGGCCGCAAGGAATGGAGAAATTCAAGGAAAGAATCTCTCTATAAGAATCTATATTAATTATACTGTAACTATAACAAATATCTTTGAGCTGCTCTCTGTCAACGTCATAAAGATTTGGAAGACCAAGTTGTTTCGGCCGTGTTGAGATGCAGGACCATTGTGGCCCGAAAAGAGGCTCTTGAAAACACAAGAACTTCAAGCAGCATAGAGGGCGCTTTACGACCAGGAAGCAAAGAGCACTCTTGAAAGCAACATGCCTTCAGTCAGAATGCATTCACATCTGCGGCTCATGAGGTCGTGCGGTCAGTGTCCTTGACGATAATTTGTGTGTTCAACTAAAAGACTGTCAGCTGAAGTTCAGCTGGACAACTCGCCACTACTCCAAAAGTGAGACCATGGCATAGATGTCCTGGGCCGGCTTGGGCAGGAGTTGGGTCAAGTATGGTCAAGTACTCAACCAGCAACATGTTCCTGTTTACTGGAACACTCCAACACGGACAACACATTTTTGGAAACACCACCTTGGCCTGCATTGTTCTGTTTTTCAAAGATAAAAAGGCAGTTCCCTGCTCAACTGATTTCCGAAATGTCGGAGACGTGAAGGCACTCCATGTTGCCGTTGTACACTGCTACCTCTATGGACTCTATGGCAGCTGCCGAGATGAGATAGCTGCTATTGCACACTTTTTGCACTCCGCAAACTCAACTGTTCCCCGCTGCCCAGGGTTGCGATCCACACTACGGAGAATTCTCCAAACAAGTCCATGATAGCTGCTCATTTCAGGCAGTTCATGGTTCTGCGCATAGGATTTCATGGTCCTAAAAACAAGCTGCTTATTAGTTGAATCTTCTGTCAACAACTCTTTCTGTGACAGAAGCATTAGGACTTGCACATCTGATGGTGGGCCCTCCCACATTCCTGTCGATGAGGAGAGAAATGCTTGCCGCAGGTTCTGCAGCGCAGTTGAAGCAGAGAAGGGGAGTAAACCCATGCGAAGTAATGCGCCTTTGTTGTTCGACGTGTTGCAAAAGACAAGCATCGCTTCCACAAAGTTAGAATTCAAGTCCTGATCCAAGAAGCCAAGCTTCTGCAATGCTTCTGAAACTAAGTTGTCAGAGTCATTGAGCATGAAAGGCCCACCACCCTCATGGACACTCGGTCCGAAGCCAGGGCCATATTTCTCTGTCACTTCCTTGTTGGGGCGTCTCCTGCCCTTAGTGGGCAAGAAAAAGGCTAGATTCTGATGGTAGGGTTCCCATTGACGACCATGATGCTCGATTAGCATCCTTTTTAAGTCCAAAACTGCGTCTTGGTATGGGTAAACGGTAAAGGTGTCTCCAAGCCTGTTTGTGAACCAAAACTTGACCATAGCTGAGCACAGCAAATCCGGACGTGCATCTGGTGCGCAATAGCCAAAGTGTGACAGAAAGTCGCGCATCGAAGATGAGTCCAACTGCTCGTGAAGAACTGGGCCAGTGGTCTTTACATATCCAGTGCCATCAGCTTTGAGTATTGCCCGAATCTTCGACACTCGGGCTTCTGAGGCTCTCGTGTGTGGTGGTAGCCTCACCACCCTGGCGCCAGTGGATTGGAAGACCTTCTCAACACCAAGCTTCATCTCTGGCACAAAGACAACCACCTCCTTCCCACATGACACGGCATCCTGCACTGCAAGCGCAAAGTCTCCGTCTGAAACCAACAGTGCGATGCACTCAACCTGAATGGATTGCTCTGAGAGCATACGGACTTCATGGATGATCGCCTCATCATTTGGCTGCCCTTCATTTCCCAAGCGCGGCACCTCATGGACGTGGAAATCCTTTCCGTACTGGCAATATTGTCTCAACTTTGGAGACGTGCTCAAACGTTGCCTGGTCTTGTCAGAGAAAGCGCCGAAAACTGTGGTCTTCACAGACTTTCCCTCTCTATCTAAAGTGACAAGTGCATTTGCAAGATCATCTTCCAATCGGATGTGCTGATCTGCATCAACAAGTAAAACAGTCTGCCGTGTCTCAGAAGCTCTTCTCACCAGTGCACTTCTAATGTGCACATGGTGCCTCTGGTGTATCTGCCTCAAAGTCTTGCGGCTCCGTAGGATTCGAGATCCAAACCAAAGACTGCAACATGTCCAGCGGTCACTGAAGTGGTCACTGAAGTGGGTTGAGTGGGTCGAGAGCAAAATGCCAGGGCTTCGGAGCCGTGGGAGCTGCACTGTCCAAGTCTCTTCCGAAGTCAAGACACCCAGCGACAAGTGACTGAAAGGGGGCACAGGTGACGTGCATGAGATCGTAGCCATGGCAAGAACGAGGACACGGACATCAGATTTTTCTTCTATATAGCCATAAAGTTTTGATATTGCATTGCCCATGCCCTGCTCACACATTCTTATGAGAGATTCCTCAAGAATCTTAGGATATCTACGGGTACCTTAAGATCCTGAAGAGTCCTGAAGTGCTGTGAGCCCGTTCGTGTCTTGTTTTTCCACAGGCCCCGCAGGCGTTGGTTTTGATAGAAATTCAATTCAAGGTCATTTTCACTTGCGCTTGACTGCGTTGTCCATTTATACTGACGCTGTCGGCTACTGAAACACAAAAGGTGCAGTGACAATCGCTGTGATAGCTACTGTATGCTGCCCTGATACACTCAGAAAAGCAAATGCCAAGAATATACGTTCACATGTCATCCGGGATCACCGGGTTCATCCGGGCTCTGTGTCGGACACATTCTTCTGTTCGGCAAATCATATCATGATCATAAACATTTCATGTAGACTATTAACTTATTGCGAAATGGTCATTCAATTCAAGACCATTCAATTCAAGACTATACTGTGTGACCTGCCGTTCTCAAAACACCTGGCACATCCTGGGGGGATCCCCAACGAATCGTGACATGATCAACTCATGATCAACTTATGATCGTTACATGGCCCTGAGGAAACGACAAGGATGTTTCTTTCCTCAAGCCGTCGCCCTCCTCCGAAACCTGAGGGCAGACCGCTTTGGTCCGCAGAGGTTGCATGATGAAACATAATCTGAAATATGATCTGAAACATGATAGATCATGATCCTAGATGACCGTAGATGATTAGATAACAATATATGAAAATATGTATGATAATGAAACAACGTTAAACACTTAAACATGGTCTTATGTTTGTACCCTCGGTTGTCACATTTATATAATAGCTGTTCAGGCTCAAAATGGATTTACCGGTTAGATCCCGCGCAAATCGAAAAGAGGTCCATGAGGATCCTGAGAGACACACGATCAGCTCTGTGTCATCCCAGTTGTCTGTCCAACCTGCCACTCAAATGCACATCAGGCCGAAGACAGGATCATTGAATATAATGGCAAATATGTTCAAACTGTCACATCACTCACGAGTGGCAAGTCGCCACAGCCCGTACCCGCGCTGGAGTACAGCGCGCCTGGCATGAGATTTTTGGAGATCTCAGCCAATGTCGGAACATTGTCTTCAGCCTGCGAGCCCAGAAACTTGGACAGCCCGGTCCAGAATCAATCAAGGGTGTGATATGGTGTGATCACCAGTGTGTGAAATTTATTCCACGTGCAGGCTATGGAATTGGAAGTGAAGCGTTGCAAGGTAATGCTGAGCCCCCTGCATCCTCACTTGGGAGTTTGCGGGCTGCACAATGACGCCTCAGCCAAAGCCAACTTCCGAACAAAAAGGCAAATGCAATACGCCGATATAGATAGATAGATAGATATGGATAGACAGATGTATATCTTATATTATCTTATAATAGAGATAGCTCTACAAACAGGCTTGGACATGTTCCAATTGCTAGATCTGCAAAACGAAGGATGAAGAAGTGCGAAAATGAAACGCACATTGAACCAATTCAAGACACCAACAGGCCATTCAAAACACTTCGAAACAGTCAACATTTGCGAGACATTGAGAACAGGACCGTAAATCCTCTGTCCAACTCAGTGCCTTACTGCACATCTGCTTCTGTGAAAGGAATCCTCTCATGACATTCCAAGCTGCCCTGCCTTTCCAACGACAAACGAGGAAAGGTAGTTGGTGGCCCAAGCTGGAATGAGACCGCCCATGTCAATCTGACTGCCTGGCTTCTCGCAAAGAATCTCATTGAGGCAAAGTATTCTTGTCTTTCGTGCAATATGTGTAACTAGTCACATAAAACCGTGTGAGCCAATTTGCACCCGACAATTCGCACTCTGCATCTGCATAGCGTTCCAGTGCCCCATAGTCCAACACGATATCAACTCTCGCTAGCGCCGCAACTTGTGAGCTCCGTCCCCGTGCTACAGAAGCGATTCGCAATCGGAAGCGAGAGCAAATCCTCATGATTGGTTCCTGCGCCTGAGGCAGAAGAGATCCGTTTCAAAGCTCGATGATACCCTAAGAAGATCTAAGAAGACAGGATCTTTGGGAATGGCATGGAATGACAAACAGATACAAACAGTAGGTGGCCGACTGCAGACACTTGCTTCAGGTGAAGCACCTGATCTCAAGGACTCTCGATAGAACTCCAGTTCTTCGCGATAGAATGCGAAGCAGCCAAGGCCCTGACAATCCTGAGCTGGCCTGATCAAAGCTCCAGCCTAGCAAAGTGTTTCGAAGCATAAATGCAGAAAGAGATTGATAGAGGCAGGTACAGAAATGAAATACATGACTCATCATGACTCACCATGACTCACCCCGCTCTAGGGTCAACATGGTTCAACCTGGTTTGGCACCATTCTGCAGCAAACTTGTTTCACTCTGTTTTACCTCTGATAGGTAGTCATGAGAACTTTGCCCGTTTCAACACCATCCAGAATTCAAACACATCGAAACAGTACTGCCCAGCCCTTCTTTGCCTTGTGGACAAATGCGCGTACTTTTTCAGGATCTTTGTCACCAATGTTGTCCTTCAATATCTGAAGTCATCAATCTGATGGTATCTGATGAGTTCCTGGACTGTACAGCCCACTGTTTGCCCAGTTGATCAGTCCAATCAAGCCAAAATAAGATAGATAATTAGGCCAAGTATTCAATTCATCACTTGAGGTGTACAAGTGTAAAATAAGCTTCCAAGAAAACACTGGTCATGGCCCGCCAAATGGTCTACATCTTGGGAGTTGGAGGTAGGTGGAGGTAGCTCCTGCAAGGACCGCGAGATCAAAGCGCAACCTGACAACCGATGGCCACAAAAATACCACTTCGCTCCATGTCTTCGTGATTTCCGGAGAAAACTTCCAAATCTGCTTGCAGTAATGTCTAGCCTTGGCCATGCTGACAGTCCAAGGGCAACCTGCCAATATGAGTCACTCCCTCACCACGAAAAGGACAAGTACTTCAAAGGGTTAAACGACATTCAATGTCATTAAATCAATTTCAATCATTCGACAATGGTGTCAGAAACGTTGTGTCTAACGCGTGGGACAGCTTCTGGTGCCTCCACTGTCTCTTCAGGATCTCACGATCCCAGAACCTATGGCGGGAAAGGCACTCGACATCACTCGACTGCTTTGTGAATCGAATGTTTCGATGAAAAGGGTAAGGGACCTGCAATATGAACAAAAGTGCAATGTCTTGCTCAGAATGTGACGGGCGAGGGCAACGAATCAATGTATGATAAACCTCAAAGCATAGGTCACATTGGTCACCATCTCAGATTTCAGATGATTTCAGCTGATTTCAGGATGCTTGTCATATGCGTTCAACTTGCAACACAACTATTCAAAATCACGTCGTTGAGATTTCAATGTCGACATATGCCATCTATATTGCTTCATAGGACCTCCTCAGAGCTTCCATCTTCACGAATGGATCTCTCCACCAAACGACTCCTCGATTGTGACTCTTCAGGTTGTCCACTTCCGTTCATTTCACATCATTTCACTTTATTTTACCATGCCGAATCATTGAGAATCATTGAGTATTCAAAGATATTCAAAGACTGAAACAAATGACTGTCCCATAATGTCCCATACTGTCCCTATGTGACCTATGTGACAGTGGAGTCAGTTGAGTGCCAGGCTCGCCACCTTTGTCCCATTCAGCTCTTTCCTCAGTGCACGTTGACCACCAAATTTTCATCTGCACTTTTCGAGGAGTTTTCTCGTCCTACTAGATCTACTAGGGTCCTACCATTTCAGGACCCCTCAGCTGTCCTTCTGAACTATTCTGAACCTCCCTAGGTGCAAGTGGACCTCAACATCTTGCTTTAAATCAAGAAAGGCCATGTTCCATGCCAATCAAATTCATTCAAAATTTGACATGAGCCCACCTCGCACAGGGAAGCAATCACATCCTCAAAGTCCAAGCCCTGAAGATCCAATCGCCAGGTCCCTTGTGGTTTGCAAGAAGGTGGCAAAGACTCCTCATCAATTCACCATAATTCACCAATGTATTGTGGATTATTGTGGTATCTCTATTTTCTACATTGTGACATTGAGCATTTTCAGGCCTTCAATCTCGCCCACAGGCAAGCAATGATGACGGGCGAGTCGTCGTCATAGCAAATCTAAGAACCAACATCTGGAACCCAACGGGCAAAACATACGGAATCACCAGGATACACCAATTATATCCAATTATCATGAATATTACTATGCGCGATTCCTGTGGTTCTGGGGCACTGCTGACTTCAACTTCAACTACTAGTACCTTCGAAAGCTGAGAGTCAAACACAGAATCGGACGTCTGGCTCATCAAGAAGAACCTACCAAAAAAACGCCAACAGCCGGCAACGTCAATCAGCTGGACAGAGGGTGCAGCACGCTGCAGCAGCTTGCTGGCAATCCAAAGGCATCCATCCAAACACCCTAAACATCCCTAAACAACCTATCTGAATGGAGGCGGCTTTTTTCCATGTTTTTTTGCTTCCAGATTTGGCAGTTGCATTTCTCCATATTGTAGCAACGACGCACGTTGCAGCTGTGCTTGCCAGGCTTTCCTCGGAGTGGCTGGATGTCAATAATGTGGACCGTGGAGTGTGACTTCGACCCCAAAGAAGACTAACCAAACTTGACCATGCAGTTTCCGCATGCAGCTTCAAAGATCGCACTTCAGGTTTTGGAAACAATAAGAGTATATAAGAGTGGTATAGAATTGATTCAATCATGTCCAGACCAGACATGTCCAGAAAGCAGAAACTGCTTCTAGCTGGTGAGGAGAAATAGGTCCAACATTGCCTAAAAATGTCTGAAGGGGGTTCACAGCAAGTGGCCCTCATCAAAATATGTAGCCTACCACCCCCAAAAAATTATAAGTGGAATCCTTTCTGATGGGTTGGTTCTGCTTCCTTGTATTGAGACCTAGGTAGCAATACCTTCACCAAATTCAGAACATGTTCATGATTTCAGAGTCCAAAAGTCCTGAGCTCTTCAGGCGGCTTCCCCAAGTCAATAGTCAGGAGCCGCTGTAGCGCCAGCAAATAACTGATGTCTCTCTGAGGGCTTCCCCCATGCAAATTCTGGTAGTGAGTCATCATTAGCGCCTTGCAGTCGTAGAAGGCCAACAGCGCATCCTCACGATCCTGCCCTTTCAGGTTTTGAGCACCTCGCATGCTGTGGCGTTCAGGTAACAATCGTTTGAAAAAAGACATTCCAGATCATTCCAGTAAGATCGAAAGGATCTAGAAAAATCCAAAAGAATCATATAATATTATATACAGTTTTTGACTGGCCTTGCTGCTGCTGAGGGACAAAAGAGGTGCAAATTTGAGAGATTGTTCAGCAAGGTCAAAAAGTGCAGGTTTCTTGGTGGAACCGCTCCTGGTGACTTCATCGCCGCATGTTTGACTGTGAGCAGCTGAGAGATCAGCTTGCGCGTGTCGGTCTGAGATGCTTCAGGCGTTTTCATGAAGTCATTCACCTGACATGTTGATTTCAAAGGCTGCCGTCAAGGAAGAACAGCATGGAGCAGCCAAGCTTAAAAGCCGGAAGAACAGCAGAGAAGGCAATACAGCAACAAAAATGCAAGAACAGAACAAATACAAACAGTTCTCACTGTACCTGACACCCAGAGGTTTCTAGGATTCAACACTAGCAACCCTCACCAGTCCCTGCCTGCTGGACGTGCAAAAAGTTCTGTCGACTTTTCTCCATATCCAAGATTGAGCCACATGATGGGCACGACACCTAGCATCAGACATCCAGTCAGAAAGTCTAGCGATGAGTGCAGTTTGGGACCCGATGTGATATGCTACCAGCCTCGCCAGTGTCCAGTTGGAACGAGGAGTTGCAAGGTTCAGCACAGGGAACCAAAGTGGAAGGATCTGAAGCACCCTCAACCTGTATTGACAAACCATGGGAACCATGGCATTGCATGGCAAAGGTATGTGCGTAGAACATCACCACAGAGCCTTGGGCAAACTCAGACTTCATTTCATTGCTCTGACAGCTCTATCAGACTATACTACTATCTTACATTAATTAACATAAACATGCGTGATACACGTGTACGTTTATGTATGATTCTGTAGCTTATGTATGTGTTGGCTGGATTAATGATCTCAATGTCTTTGGACTTCAATATGTGTGCCAGTGGGCAGCGCCTGGCAACGTTTGCAGTCGCAGCAGAAGCCCTTGCCCTCGAGCTTCTCCTTTCTGAGCTCCAAACAGTCACTGACTGGCACATATGAAATAAGAATTTCCTCGTTCTCCTGGTGCCACAAGCACGGCTCAGTCGCAAGTCTTAGAACTTCAAAAACACAAACCCATCAAATTCCAACTCTGCCATGCAGATGGTAGATGATTGCGAGCTGTTTGAAGAAATGATGGGCTCCTCGATGTTGACCAAAGCTCGAACCACAGCATTCTCACGCGAGCAATCTACAAATGCATTGGGGCAGCATGAGTGATTAAATCGAGCGACCCGTGCAAAAAGGGCACAGTATTCGACCTCATTTTGAAGTGTTGTGGTTCGTGGATTGCTGTGGAAATCAAGTCACAAAGGGTTAATTACTGCACTTACATGAAAACAGTGAAGGGACTTGAACAGCTTGAGCAGCAAATATTGATCTTCTCAGCTTTTGTCTAGAACATTTTCCAAAAAAAAACGTGCCAAAGTATGCCAAAGTGACATCCCGCGTGGTTTGGAATACATTATTTTGAATTTTCCCTGGCAAATCTTCGGGTCCAGCTCCGTGAGTCAGACGCATCACCTGATGAGAAAAGGGGAGTTGGCATCATCGCTGCATCAGGCCCACATGTAAAACGCACCTTGATGCACAAGTCAAGTATCTCCCAGTCACTTGTTGCACATGTATGCAAACACATCACACACACACACACACACATATATATATATATATATATGTATATATATATATATATTAGGGCGCGTTTTAGTTGCGAAAGTCATCCTCTAATGGCGAAAGAAGTTCTTTAATTGCGAGAACATCTCCTTAGGTTCCACCTTCAAAATGTTCAAAGAAGCTTCTACATCAACAAATCAGCCTCGTCCAAGCGCCCACGGCGACACTGTGCTTCTAGTTCTGCAATGTCACCCTCTCCCACCAATGCAGCACAAACAGCCACATCATGAAGTAGGGCCTGCACAAAACAGTTCAACAGGATCCAAAAGGCATTGTATAAGCTCTGAGACACTGCAAAAAGCACTGTTGCGAATCTGTTTGAAACTGTGTGGAAGGCCGGACATGTCTGGGAATCCACTGACAATTCTGAGCTGCAACGGTGACTTCCGGCGAGTCGTTCGATTGGTGGCCTCTCCTCGCTTGATCTTTCGCTTGGCCAGGTATCCTTTGCCACGGCCAGGAATGTCAGCAAGGAGGATTGCATCTGTCGCATCCTTCGAGCTTTCGTCCCAAAATCTGATGGTTGATACGGTTGCTACATAGGAAAAGCCTAGTGGTAGTTGATTGACTTGCAATCATGTCCTGATACTACCACATGCTTCCGGAACCACTGGCACTCACAATGATTGTTCAAGAACAGTCGATGCAATTCAGTTGTGAAAAGCCTCCAGTGGATCTGCTATTGGCAGAGCTCGCCTTGGTCGGCTGTCAGCACGGTTCACCTGCATCATACTGTCATAGTTTCTCCCGAATTCTCTTGGACTCAACCTATCTTACAAAAATCCAAGCACTGGCTTCAAAAGAGTCACCATGAATCACCTGATACTTGCAAATACTTGCAGTATCTGCCTCAAATATCTTAACACAATGCTGCAATTTGGGAACCTCGCTCCGTTCAGCAAGCAATCCAAGTCACGGGAGGTCGCTGGCGACCTGCTCATTTGGTGGGGAATCGCGCAAATGCTTCAGAGCAGTCTGCACCTGCCAATGGCTTTTCAGCGGTTTTCAGCGTGTATCGTGCATATCAGGATGACGGGGGCGCGAGGCATAAAGTCATGAGAACAAATCAAACATGATATTATGATAACATATGATAGCCGTGATCTTTTGCATGTCGAGGAATCAGTTGCAACATGTTGCAACGTGGCTTCACACTCAGGAAAAATGGGAGAAAGTACCCGTCCTTTTTCTTGTGAGTTTCAGAGATCTTGCAGATCTGAATAACAACATGATCCACCTTCTTGAGACCGATGCTTGCGAAGTCCGGATGTTCCTTCAACTTGGCATGGTAGGCCCGATAGCCCAATCCAGGCTCTAGCTGCGACAGTTCCCCTAACTTCGCCACAAGCCGCAGCTCAGAGTCCATGCGGCAACGACTGCTGTGGCCAGGTTCAGGAACATCAAGTTGTCTGTAAAATTGATAGAAACAAATACAAATGATACAGGAGTTTGAATGAAACAAAGTTGACCTGCACTTTGATATGGACCCATATCATATGGAGGTCTCGGAAGATGAATCATTCATGCTGTATGGAATCTGGAGCACCGATCTTATGCTGTGCATGTGTTTAAATCCAGAATTATGTTCATCTACATGTGTGCATATCAGTTGGCTGACTCATACCAGTTTACCATCACTCCTGTATCTATTGAAACTGTGCCAGGTGGAAAGTGAAGTGGTGAATGGAAGCCTCTTTCTTGCTGATATATTTTATGGGTTTACATTTATGGATGTCATTTGACTACTTGACTAGGAGTTTACAGTGCAAGTTCTGCGAAAGCAAATGCCTATGAAATGGTTGGAACATGTTGGAACATGTTGGAGCTTTGGTAGGTGGGTCTCCCAAATCTCTATGACCACTGAGTGATCATTGCAGGCGCTGGTCATTTTCGCGTCAAGCAAAGCCAGCGCACGCCGCCAACTTCAGGGATGTACCTGAAACAGAATGTTGCAGAAGCTCCGGATGAAATTGATCCTTCTGACTACAGTACAGTGACTACTGCCTTTTAAAATGCAAAAAAAAAAAATGGCCCTCTACCCATCTGATTTTCTTTTTGCCCGATCTTCGGCTCCGGGTTGCCTAACAAGGCTAGAGGCAAGGAGTGCATTCGAGGACATAGAACCAACAAACCAACAGGCGGCCATAAACCATGGCCATAAACCCTGCTGGTCCAAACAGTTGGATAACTTTTGGCTTCTGAATGATTGAATGAACCAGAGCCCTCCTCGCTGAAACATCTCAACATAATCTCTCAACAGCTCAGAGTTCGGTGCAGCTTCTGCTCCTAGCGGATCTATGGCTGTGAGTAGCTTTCACCTAGAAATCTTGAATACCACTAGGTCATACTAAGTGACTACAAGTACAGAGTTGCCAAAACAAAGCTACCTGGGTTACTAGGGATTGAAGAATTCAAGTCTGTGCAATATCATATGGAGGAAATGTTTCTTTCTGACATCTCCAATTGCAGTTCAATGTAGTCAAGAAAGTATCTTGCGTTGGACTTGACAACCTGAAATAATTGAGACCTACCATAGACCTCTGCAAATCTCACTAACCCTGCCCTTCATACCATTGGACCGGTGAGTCGTCAATAGTTGTCAGTGTGCCGTTTCTGTTTGGCATAGTCAGCGAGGGAAAAAACACTCCTCTCTCTGGTGCTAAGCTTCGGCCTAGCAGCGTTGTTGACATGTTGCACCCGGTTTCACCCAAACCGGATCCAAAGGCTGGATGACTCTCTGTGTCCTCTTGACACCCAACGATGTCCAACAGCGTTTCGTGAAGGAAAAAACAACACCGGAAACCTCCACCACCTTTTCTTCGCTGGTTCGCGTGGCCTCAAATAAGCTCACATCAATCATATTCAATCATTATGTAATCACAATCTCATCATAGACTGTCTTGAACGATAAGTGACGCGAGATGACGCAAGAGAGAGAGAGAGAGAGGGGTGAGTGATAAATCCTAGATCATCAAGATTTATATATCAAGCATCATCAAGTCATATCAAGCCGTAAACTCACATTTTGAACAAGGATATCGTCCCAGAATGAGCCAACGAGGTAACGATGCTCTGCTACAGTTACTTGAGCTGGTCCTAAAGCCCCGTACCTCAGCTCCTGCAGCTGGAATCTGTACCGTCTTCGGAGCGTAATCCTCAGAAGCAATGCCAGGCGACATAAGACATAGCGCTGACACATACAGCACATATATTATTAGCATACCATATCGTCTCTGACTCACTACTGTTGACTGCTTTGAATGTTTTGAGTTGTTTTGAGTGGTTTTACATGGCTCTTGCCCAAGATGCAATGAGAAAAGCAAAATGAAGAATGGCGATTTCCACGTCTAAACTCAATGCACGGATTGTCTTTCTGCCTGCTCCTTGCCCTTCTGCAACTTCAAAGCTTCCTGCCATGGCTGACAATTGCCAAGATTCTTGTCCACACGTTTCCAGAGATTCGCAAGAGTTTGTCAAATCTGCCTTTGATTTCTCTTGTCCCCGCCAATCCACCTAGCCCAACGCAATCCCACTGCACTGCCCGACGCTTGTCCTGGCAACTCTGACGTAGTTGCAGGAGCTCCGACCACAAGGCTTCTGCTCCAGCCAGCTGCAGCCCCTGCGCCAGGTGCGTTTTGTCAGTGTGAGTTGGTATGTTCAAATTATGTTCATATTATGTTCATGTGTGGTATATTTGGAAGCCACGCTTAGCTTTGGAGCAGAACATGCAGTCGAAACAGGCCAAATTTGCTTGCACACTTGTACTCTTGATTGGAAGCATCGCGCACACAGAGAATGCAGTCATATGACACAGAGAAATCAAAAGACAAAGCTGCCAAAGTAATTAGAAGGAGAGACACTTGAATGTCACATGAATGTTGCAAAAAGATAAGATAACAAAACAAAAGCCTTGCACTGCACGAAAGAAAGCAAGCACGACCGGCCGCCCTCTGAGGCCAGAACCTCCTTTGGACACTTTGCTTCTGCAGCTTCCAGCAGCCCTTCCAAATGCTGGATGAACCTGCTATATTTCCGGCCATCGGTTTGGAATTCTAGATAATTCTCAGCGTAGGCTTGAGGGTAGGCTACTGTCAGAGACACAATCTTGAAATAAACAAACTGACCATGGTCAAGAATTAATGCATTAACAATAATTAACAATCAAATTTGAAATGGGTTACGTTATGTTAACATTAGAAGAAAGCTTTGACACCAAGCAACGCCAAAGCTAGAAAGCAAGCCTGAATCGAGAAAGCCAAATGTCATGGAGCACTTTGAAGCTACTGCCCCCTATCCGTACCTGAAAGCACATCTTTTTTCGTCATTTCCGGCCTTGGCTTTTGATGCGCTTGCATGATCAGTGGGTAAGACTATTACTGTGAACCGATTTAGACAATTATCATCGATTGTATAATTATCACTATTCATGTCCACATCTCTGCCCTGACCTTCCAGCTCCTTCAGGTCGAGTGAGGGAGCAAATGGGAGCAGTATTTCATGTCTTAGGCCTTCGCATCCATAGCTTTTCGAAGATCTGGGATTTCCTCACTGGGCCATTTCGCAGAAGAAAAACATCTCTTGACAAGCAACAATGCGAGTTGGTCGGAATCGTAGCCAGTCAACGCCAATTTGTCGGCCGTGAAAAGAATACTATCAGTAAGAAGCATCATACACTGGCCATATTTTGTCATGTCAACTACAAAAGGAAAGCCACATGCCATCATCAGTGTCAGGTCAAGTTGATTGATACACATCTATATAAAATATATAATATATAATATAGAATGTATACTCAGCTATTAACTTAGATGTTCTAAGATATTCTAAGGATCTATCTCTGACATTCTCTGAAACGGTCCTGCGCTTTCTGTGTCGCTGCCCCATGGGGTGTGGTGGCTCGAGGCGGAAGGCTGTGCGGAGCTTTCTCCGGGAGGGGCGGTGGGAGATTGGCTGAGCAGGCGGTGCGAATGGTGATGAGCTCAACCTCCTTCTCCTTGGAGATGGCTATGGATTTACAGGACATGATCCAACAGGACCATGACAATATGATACAATATGATGACATATCAATATGATGACCATGGATCAGAGATGATGAAGTAGATTTAGATGGTGATAGGTCTGGTAAACAATGATAAACCGTGACAAACCATGACAGACCATCATAGGTCCATGGAGGAACACTCATTCATCGTCATACTGGACTCCGGCAATGGACAGCTGGCAGAGGACTGCTGACAGGACAAGATCATTGAGATCACTTGAGTGAAATACCCGAATACCTCCATCGTAGAATTCTGAAGCTGCTGGTTGTCCCATGGCTGAAAAAGAGAATGGTACTATTGTTTCATGACATCCACGCACGAAGCCTATTGAGCTCAGAAACTGTCCACCAGCTGTAGCTGTTGTCAAATTCGAAGATGACTGAATCAAGCTCCACGACATTGCCACCTGCCAGGGCGATTTACCGGAATAGCGATTGCCGGGCATGCCAGGTGCAAAATGGTGCAAGGTAAATTGGACTATCATGGACAGGCAGTGATTTTTTTCAAGTCAGGATGGTCAACCGATGTCAACAAATGTCATCAGCCGGTTGGATGCGGTTGGGCCTTCCGTCAAGAAGCGGGCATCCTCTTGAGGCACGAAGCGCCCAGCAAAGCTTCGACCACTTCCCTTTTGCTTCAGGTAGTGTATTGTAGGTGCCTCCGAGCCATCCTCTGACCTGACTCAATGAAATCAAATTGAACAGCAAAAATGCCAAAAATGAGGCACAAAAGAATATGTGAAGAAGTTGAGAATCCTGTTGATCCAATTCTGTGCTCATCCTTTTATCAGCCAAATGCTGAGCCGAACGTACCCTCTCTCATGCCTACTGTACTCTATATTCAAAATTCAGAAGGTGCAGCTGAAGTGACTTCAACAAGACATACACCTCAAGGTCAATCGTCTTCTCCCCAAGGGATACCGCATTCCAATCCTTAGGAGCTAGCGAGGAGAGTCTCAGTGAAAATGCTGCAAAGTTCAAAGAGTGGCCATGAGTGGCCTGGCACACTGTTTAACCTTCACTACCAATTGCCATGCTTGAACCATGAATCGGATGCAAACGAGTAGCAAGACTTCCTAAAGCTACTGCTCGAGTGTTGCCATCCTCGCCCTCTTGCCAGTTGCAGGGAATGCTATGCGTGAACCTGTGCTGAGCTCCAGCCAAAAGGATGTCTTTAAACTCAGCACTTGAATCTCATCCCAACAAGCAAAATAAGGGAACAGCATGGCACAACTGCACAAATAGAGAACTTGACAAGTCAAAGAACGCAATGTGTGGGCAGTCGGTGGCACTGGAAATCTGTGCATTCAAATTCAGATTGTTGCTTGACGGAGGATATTTCCCTTCAGATCTGGTGACATTCTGGCCTCTGCCCAGCGGGAATCTTCAAACAGGACCGATCAGCCATTGCAGAATGAGTCCACCCCGCGCGTCGCAACTTGCAAATGCCGACCATGCAAATACATGTCAGAGACTCTGGATTCGACGAAGGGACTAAATGTGTATCTGTATGCCGTACTTATTAATCCAGTGGACTGCTGCCCTTTCACACTTTTGTGTCTGCTTACTACTAAGATTCAGCCTGCTATGCTTGGTCTTGGTCGCAAGCTAATCAGGGGACGGCCCTCCACAATACCATATTGTTATTTGAATAATTCGATTTGAGCCGAACACTTCGTCAGCGCCCTGTTGCTCGCAATCAGTTGCCTTGAGGGAATTGCTTCTCCCTTCGCTAAAAAGATTTAAAAGAAAGCACGTATCATTGCCTCAAGTGATCAGCTGGTACAAATAGCACAAATAGCACAGATTGCGTCAAAGTCAAGAGTTGGACAAAGATGGCATAGCATTGCCATAGTGGCTGAGTGGGCACCATGCATCTCCGCGTCGGTGCACCTCTATAGAAACCAGAGGTAGCCTTGGGTCACCAGTCTTTGCATCATGCTTGCTCCATCATCTCTGAAAACCTCTCCTGTCCCTGTTGCGTCCTGCATTCAAAAGTTCGGAAGCACATGAGCCTACCATAGACATCAATCATTCATTTTTGCCTCTGTTTCCTTCAGCTTGCGGCTCTTCCACGCGAATGGTGACATCCTCAAGGCATACAGGGGCCAATACATGGGCAATCATGGGCATGTTTTTACAACTGCACCAAGTTGCCAACAACTGGATCGCAATCTGCATTTCCAACTTGATCGTACATTGATCTATGACATTCCATACCAGTAGTACCCGCACGAGGCGGGGCGGAAGTTGCCTTTTGGATATATTATAAGACCTTTTTCATCTATAGAACTTGCTTGCACCGTGCGGGAGCNTACCAGTAGTACCCGCACGAGGCGGGGCGGAAGTTGCCTTTTGGATATATTATAAGACCTTTTTCATCTATAGAACTTGCTTGCACCGTGCGGGAGCCAAGCCCGTGCGTGCGTGCGCTGCGCACATGTGCTGCGCTTCACACTGCACACTTCGCACTCCACACTTCAAA
>BGPT01001294.1:124732-142851 GCA_003297045.1 Symbiodinium sp. clade C Y103
AAACACACTCTAACTAGGTACACACGAACACATCCAAAGCACCTTGAAGCCACAGCAACAGTGCGGGAACAAAAAAACATCAAAACGATCGCACCCGCACCCGCCGCGCACACGAGCTACCTTTCATCGCCGCCGGAAGCCACTTTACCCGAAAAAACACAATGTTTCGTGCCCCGGCATCCTCCCAGAAACATGTCCCNTTCATCGCCGCCGGAAGCCACTTTACCCGAAAAAACACAATGTTTCGTGCCCCGGCATCCTCCCAGAAACTCATTCGTGCGAGACTTCCCTCCAAAACAAAAAGTTGAAGCTGTGAAAACGAAGCTTTCGTGCGAGACGAATCTAGTGAATGGCTAAGCAAGTGAATTGCTAAGCAAGTGAATTGCTAAGCAAGTGAATTGCTAAGCAAGTGAATTGCTAAGCAAGTGAATTGCTAATCGAGTGAATTGCTAATCAAATGAATTGCTAATCAAGTGAATTGCTAATCAAGTGAATTGCTAATCAAGTGAATTGCTAATCAAGTGAGTTTCTAATCAAGTGAATTGCTAATCAAGTGAATTGCTAATCAAGTGAATTGCTAATCAAGTGAATTGCTACTCAAGTGAATTTCATTTCAAGTGAATTGCTAATCAAGTGAATTTCATTTCAAGTGAATTGCTAATCAAGTGAATTGCTAATCAAGTGAATTGCTAATCAAGTGAATTGCTAATCAAGTGAATTGCTAATCAAGTGAATTTCATTTCAAGTGAATTGCTAATCAAGTGAATTGCTAATCAAGTGAATTTCATTCGTAACTCGGAAGATTGCTTCCCAACTTCCTTTGATAATATGTATCTATATCTACAAGTTTATATGTAGATATACCTATATCTATATCTATAGCTATATCTATACATGTATCCAAATCCATCTCTAATTTGTATCTAGATCTATATCTGAATCTGTGTCTGTATCTATATCTATACATGTATCCAAATATATATATATACATCTATATCCATCTGTCTGTAGCTGTATATGTATCTATGAGTATCTGCATCTTTCTCTAGATATATATATATATGTATAAATGTATGTAAGTAATTGTAAGTATATATATACATATGTATGTATCCGTATCTGGAATCTATATATTTATCGATATCTATAAATGTATCTCTATATGTATATCTGTATTGATACCTTGAAAGGCATCTATATCTATACATCTATGTATATACAGGGGATAATCTGTACATATTACGTATATGTATGTATCAATTACTATAGACTCGGACCAAAGTATCTTTTGATTGAGATTCTGCCACAATTTCCAAATAAGTAGATGAACCAAATCAAAGTCAACGTTTTGGCCGATGGCTTTGTTTTGTTTGCGATCGCACTTGTTTTGGAAAGTGCGCACGAGTTGTGTAAGATCGCCTTCAAGTCGTGCCTCTACGTGGTTCTTGCTTTTTGGCTTGGCGCTGCAGTACACGAAACTTATCTCAAGAACAGGTACCAATGTCTGAAGGTGTGCACATTTCATGCTTTGGAGTTGTTTTCTTGAAATCCAGTACGAAACTGGAGAGTGTTTTTGTAGTGCAAACGCCAGTCCAGGTCCGCTTGTATGTGCGCATCTATCTAATCAAAAAGAACGAAATAGTCCCTTCTTCGATTCCCCAAATGGTGAAAAAAAACAAATCGGCTCAGCAAATCTAAATACCATCCATTCCTATCATCCAGAATCATCCAGATGGAAAAGATGCCGAAGAGTATGTCCAGGATGCTAGTTCAATGGTATTTTCTCCGTTCTTTCCAGGTTTCCAACTGTTCTATCTTTTTGGGATTTATGTATGAGATTAACCATCGGATTTCATAAGAGCTCAAATATGTATGCATATCGGATAGTTTATGGAATACATATGGTCAATATTTATCAAATCATCCATATGTATATGTACACTGATATAATGATATATACACTAATCCCATTATAGAAGATCACCTATTTCATTCTATAACTTCCTACTATAAAGCCCATTAAACACCATGGTTTTCAGCCCGCCTTTGGTCGTTGCCTGACTCGGCTGCACCCGCGCGGCCGGCGCTTTCTCCAGCGTTTTCTCTGCCGGCGCATTCGGCGCAGAGCTGCTGGGGTCACGCGGTGTCAAGGCCTCCTGGTGCGGTTGGGGGGAATGACCATAGTAAAATTCAGTTGTGTATGGATTGTATACATGACATGACATGACATTACATTACATTATGTATATATATATATATATATTTATTTATATTTATACATATATTATACATACATTATTCATATGATTTAAGTAGAGATGGCTTATATATGATATATGGCCGATTTTTTCACCTATGTAAATTGTGAATGGGTTATACATGGGGTATATATGATGTATGATATATGGCCTATCTAATGTTACATGTGAAAAGGAAGCCAGCGGTAGCTCACCAGGGGGCAATCCCCTGCTGAACAAGGGAGAAAGGATACTACAAGGTGGGGACCCCTAGATGGCTACGTGGGTGCAAATAAGTCGCTTATCTATGCTTAACTTATCTATTGTTTCTGGTAGATGTAACATGATGTAACTATAATATGCATGCAGGTTACAAACCAAATAACTAGGGAGGGGCCACTTTGCAAGGGTTATATATGGGGTATGTGGCACTGAACCGATCTCTGGGTGTTGCACATCCAATCACCCATTTCCACCCCTAGTGGCTACAATTTCCTAGAATTATCTAAAAATTGGTAAGTTGTGTTTGAATGGTATGGTAGAAATCCCAGGATTTGTCGATGAAAATGGCCATTTCATGGCTGTTTCTCATAGACACCAGCAAGTCACCTGGGACCATCCCAGGTTGCGAAACTGAGAAAAAAAGTGCGTAAAAATCATGTGAAATCATCATCTAGCAGATCTAGCAGTTGTGCTATCTTATACTTACCGACTTACCAATCTATTCAAAAAACGACGAATTGCAAAATCGTCTCGGTCATCCCGAACTGCCGAGAAGAATGATAGATGGAGATGTCTATGACCCTGAGGCCATTCTATACCTACAGCCCTACACAGTGTGAAGGTTGATAGGGTGTAGTAGATTCAATTCCCAATGGAGGTCTCAAATCAGAAATAGAAATAGGATGCAGCGCCGCATGTCTGCAGCAAAAGACCTCAGTTTTTCGCTTAATCAGGACGCACAGCTGGCGGATGAAATCCGTTTTTCATTGTTTTCCTATGGGGTACAGGTGGTACAGAATCTACTCACCGAGCTCCGCAAAACTGTGCAGGTCGTTTTTCATAGCTCGTCCCTTGCCCCCATTCGCCCTGCCCTCATTCTTTGTTTCTCTCGACTGATCATTTGATGGCGAATGTCCTGTGGTTTTCTTTCAATCTTGGTTTAGTATTGTATTTCCTCAATTCGAAGCCGTTTGGGGGGTATTTCCTATGATTATCATATCGGATGTTGCCTCCCCTGTGTCGTTGGGACCCAGCTCCTGCTTGTGAAACTCCTGTGCGAAAATGAATCGGGGTTCTCGGTCACTTCTGCAGACAAACCTGACCATTGATCACGCTAGGTGTGAGGTGACCATTTGGGAGCCATGGAGAGCCAAAGTTCCGGAGACCCTATTGGTTCCGAAACAGTTGATCTCTTTGTTCAAGATATTTCCTGATGGTCTCCTATTCTGATTGTGTAGACATCGTAAGGTTGAGTTTTCAGGTCATCACTTGAATATGTGGAATTCAGAATGTGGGATATCCACTGAGATCTGAAGAAAGTTCGGTTGTAAGATCTTAACGCATCACCGTCGTAGCTACAAAGAGCCAGGGAATCCCAAGGCATGTTCGGTATTTTCCATCGACATAGCGACATATGTTGTGCTCATCTTTTTGGGAAACCAAGGAATCCCAGAATTCTAGTGGGAGGATTCAGCTGTGGGCATTCTTCCGACAAACATCTCTCCAAATAGTTGCACCCCGTCAAATGTCATCAAAACTCACAACATACACCAAAATACGGGCATTTTATGGCATTTTAAATATGTTTAAATGCATTTAACAGTCACTTCAACAGTAAGAACTCTTGTTCCCTCGAGCTTCCTGATGTCTTTTTGTGTCCATCTGGTCGGATTGTCGATCAATCATGAGGAGACCTGAATGGAATCCATTGCAATGTAACTATAATGCTTTATCGCTTTAAGGATCTTTACATTATATAACTATATGTAATACCAACCATATATACCAACCATATATGCCATATATGCCATGTATAATACCCATAGGATATGCACGCCATCCAAGTAACTTGCCCACATCACCGAGGCCGATCTCCATCTCCCTGGAGCTACCGAACGTTGGTGGCGGATAAAAAGAAAACTTGGTGAGTGGCCTGTGGTTTACCATCTGGTTATTTGACATCGCCAAAGAAAATCCCCGAACTAAATGGAGGTAAGTTTGTAGCTGGGAACATCATCCAAAATTCGTCATTTTCCATGGTTATGTTAAATAACCAGAGGGTAGATATAAGGAACTAGTAACAGTATGTAACAGTATTCATGGGGTCTTTATAAATCAACAAACATAACTGGGGGGGTTGTCCCCCCTTGTAGGCTTAAGATATCTATGGCTGGATGGGTTTATGAACGTTACGTTATGATAAACCAACTGTCATAACCGCTTGGGGGGCCACCTTGTAGATACCCCCAATTTGTGGATATGAGATGGGACCATGATAATAATCCATAGGATGAAATGAGCTACACTATTTTCAGGCAAACCGGTATTCAAGTACATTTAAATATCAAAGAAGTTTAAGTCTTTTTTGTTGCAACCAAAAATGGTAGGTTAACCGTTGAACAACAGGTGGAAACATTTGTCTGGGTCAATCTTGAAACTCTAATGGCTACATATGGCTACTATATACAAAGTTTTGGGGTATGCATTTTTTTATCCATATTCGTGTATGAATGACTTTGGAGCTAAGCCGCCAACAATGGGGACAGGGACCAGCGAAAAATGTCAGGCGCACAGTCATCATCAACCAGGAAATTGTCCAGTGTCCAGTGTCGGGTGTCTCTCTTTTTCTGCAAAGGTACAGAAAGAAAAGCACCGCAAGACCACAAAAAAGCCTTGCAAAGCTTCCGTACACAATAACCTCTGGTAAACTAACATAGCTATTGAAAATGGCCATTTATAGTGGATTTTCCCATCAAAAATGGTGATGTTCCATAGTTATGTTAGTTTACCAGAGGGTATGTCAAATGACTAGCTAGGCTAGCTGCTGGTCATGCATTAGTTGCTGGGTTTCACCCAAAGTAGGGATCCAACGGAAGTGATCAACGCGATGGCCAGAATATGGAGTCATCCAGGAGTAGATAGCATGTGGTTGTTTTAAACAAAAACACTAAATTGCCGAAAATGATTGAACAACATATTAGAAAGATTCATTTCTTGGCAAAATCCAACGGAACGCCTCGCCTGCCATCCGCAATGCTGTCTCCAATACGCTGGACCAAGGCTCTCAGCATCGTAAAGACCTGCCATGATGTCGTGGTACTCCCCCTAAAGTAACCACCTGATTTCAGGATTGGATCGGATGTTCTCCAAACATGGTCTGATGAAACATCTTGCAAGATAGAAAATATGAACACAAGCGGTATAGTGGGGAAAAAAAGAGGTTCCACCCAATCCAAGAATATGAATCAGTTGTGAATATGTTAGTTGGTCATTCGTTAGTCAGTCTTATCATCCCAATGAGGAATGGAACACTATGGTGAACGGATTTCTTTTTCAAAGAACCCAAAGTCAACCAGGACCAGATAAAAAGGACCAGATAGGACCTTGTTCCAAGCTGCATGTTTCTCGTGTTGCTGTATTTTTCTGGATTTTTGCGAGATTCCCCCGCACTGGATACCCTCCAGGTCACCTGATCCTTCGTCAACTGCTTGGAGAATTTTAAGGCAGCCTGGAGCGGAACGGAGGTTAGAGCGGTCCTGAGGTTGGAAAAAAAAATCTAAGTAATAAGCAATTAAATTCACAGATATCTACATAAATATACATTAAATTATGCCCACGGATAGTATACCATAATATGTGTATGTATATATATACACATATAATTCACATATGTATATATATATATACGTGATATATGTGATACGTACATACACATATTCTATAAATATCTATAACTATGGTAGTGAATTACAACCAGTTGTAATTGGGATGCAACAGAGAGAGGAGTCAGCCACATGCTCAATCGGCCCTGGCGGGTTTCACCATCTCTCCCGGCTGGTAAACAAACATGGCGAGATGGAAAATCCCGGCAGAAAATGGGCATCTATACCCTCTGGTTATTTAACATGGCCATGGAATAGCTGGCTAATTTTGGATTATTTTCCCATTAAAACCTCCATTTATAGGGGATTGTCCATGGCTATGTTAAATAGCCAGAGGGTAAATGGGTAATTGTCCATTGTGTTTGAGTATTGGATGGTGTTTGTGGGCATCATCTGAGCAGTAAAGAAATGCAAAGAACAACAGAGCATCCCAGCATGTTGTTGGTTTAACCACTGATCGATTTGTTGAAGTTGTGTCCACGTACCCCGGTGTGAGTCTCCCCATCTGTTTGTTGCATTCGATGAATTCCAAAGGGGGTTCCAAGTGTTCCATTCCCCGTGGTATGTTACCTATCCCTCTATTGATAGTATTGTTTGTTGCATCCCATCCGTGAGTGATATCCAGTATGTCTCAGTATCTTCAGCGCTAATCCCGCCAGTTTGTGTTTAAAAAAGGATTTGATTCCCATCAAACTGCGGATTCCAAGAACTGACTGCTGAGAAGCGCCCAATTCTGACAAGACTGCTAAGACCTGACATATGGAAATCACACACATGTCAAGCCTGGATTCTCAGCCATGACGGATTCAGGACCGAAGGTTTGTTTATGCAAGGTTCATCGGGGCCACATGTGTTGGATACATCTGCATTTAAGGTGAGATATATACAAATTGTTGCTGGCAATGTCATGGCTACTGTAGTTGTTGATTGGGCCCAAAAACAGAGATGTTCAAAAGGTTCCCATATGTTTGTTGATATGACATTCAACGAATTTCAATGATGTACGCATGTTGAAGGACGGTTTGTCGGCTTTCTTATTATATATCCTGGTCAGTCTTAGATACTCACCGCAAAATACCTGATCTTTGGCTTGCCAGTATACATTCCCGTTTGTCGCAACAGAAAGTACCGGGGTGAACATTTAATTACCACATACCCTCTGGTAACCAGGTCCATGGCTTGCTAGATCATCCAGAAATAGTTCGATGATTTTCCCACATAAAGATAGCCATGGCTAGGCCACAGGGATGTACACCCAAGCCATGGTTGATTCTTGAAGTGTATCCCTTCTGTAATGATATCCAAAACAATATCCAAAAACAAAACTTGCACAACCTTCCAGTGTCCCCCCTGTAATTTTCCATTGTTTATGCTTAATTGACATGTTCTCCTGGGTTTTGGGAATGAAAAAACCCGGGTGCCTTGCTGAAGTTGAAGTCCTCAAAGCTACAGAGGTCTCCTGCCTGGGTGTTAGACTCGATCAGCTACATAGGATCGGAAAGGATGATATGTGGCATGTGGATATTGTATTGTTTGTACATATGTAACATAATGTATCTATGTATCTATGTGTTAATGTATCCATCGTTCTTTCTATCTATGTTTCTATCTATCGATCGGTCGATGTATCGATGTACCTGATTATCTGTCTATCTCTGCATCTCTCTATGTACATATCTATGTCTGTATCTCTATATTTGGTACCTACGTAGGAACGTGTTTATCTCTGTCCCTCTGTCTCTCTGTCTTTCTATCTGTCTCTGTGTCTCTGTGTTTCTGTCTCTCTGTGTTTCTGTGTCTTTGCGTCTCCGTGTCTCTGTGTCTCTGTTTCTCTGTCTATCTACCTATCTATTCATCTATCCATCTACGTGTCTATTGTATCCAAGTAGCTATGTTCCTACCTACGTACGTATGTTTGACTGTGTATGTATAATATGATATGTATCTGTATATGTATATATTAGATGTAAAAATAGAACCACCAAAAAGTGTGGATTTTCTTCCCTGCACATCAACATGGGGGACTCAAAAAAACCAACCGGGTGAGCAACAGAAACTGGAAAGGGTCCATTAATGCCATTGTAACCCTGCGGAGTACGGTTCAACAATTCACACTGCTTTCAGAACTTCCAGTTCTGAATGTTCTAAATGGCAGCTTTGAGTGTTGTCAACTCAACGCTTTCTGAATGCCTTAGCAGGGTGTGTCTGAAAATAGAGTAGCCCTAAATCACTGGTCAATTATCCTTTCTCCCCGTTTAATGCCGTCCTTGTGACTCAATCCCCCATCTTGAGACATATACCTGCAGATTTTGTGCTCATTCTACCCTCACCATACCCAACGTTTTAGTTCTTTTTGGCCCATATAGCAACAGTTTCTGAATGCTGGAATCATCTATGATGACTGGAACATACTGGAACGGTGCATATCACAACTATTATCAACATTTAAGAATAGCATTCTTCCATATTCTCCACCATATTCTCCACAATATTCTCCACAATATTCTCCACAACTTTCTCCACAATAGTCCCCAGCAATTCCCCAATGCAGCATCCACATTATATTCTCCATAGCTCATCCACATTTCCATCGCCTCATGACCATCTTCCACCGAGGCGCGACGCTGGCAGTATGTTTTCGAGCCTCTGGCAGGTAGGACCGACTGAACCTGGGCCGGGGAGCGAATCTACCGGTGAATTCACCATGGATTTTATGGTTGATACATGTTGATACCCTAAGATAACGTTTACATAGACGTGCAAAACCCACGGTTTAATGGCTTAAATCTATGTGGGTTTTCCAGATCTATATGAGTTTGCAGGAGGGTAACCCTCCAGTAAATTAACATGTTTTTTCACAGTTCGACCTGAAAATCCGGCGAGTTGCAGGGTCTATGTTCAGGGGATGGTCACAATCAGCCAGGAACCATCGCGGTCAGTCAAAAATGTCTCACCAAAGCCAAAAAAGCACTTTGGTTGCTTTGTGTTTCCATGTGGTTACATATTGTTATTATTTGTTATTATGAATATTTACTAAGATACTGACCTTTTTCCTCCACTATCCTTCCCATCAACATAGGCATAGACGAGATGCGAGTCTGAGAAGTGGAAATATGGCCGGTAGGCGGTTTTGCCTGAGACACTGCGGCAGGTGTTGCAGCGTGGCTTCAAGATCTCCAAGTGGACAGGGCTTTGCTGAGAACAAACACAGTGAAACGACATACAGAAAACAAAGATTTTTTTTGGATGTTCTTGGGCTCTCATACTTCCAAATGGGAGTTTCCATGGGGGTACCCCCAACAGCTGGCTGGTTTATTTCATGGAAAATCCCATTAAAATGGATGATTTGGGGGTACCCCCATTTATGGATCCCCCAAATGGACTCTCAACCCCCAGCGGTTTCCCCCGCTTTCCCGGGCCTAGTTTCTTCTGACTGCTCCAGCCGATCTTGCAAAAGCTATTCAGCTGCAGTCCCCGCCTTAGGCTCGGGTTGGAGGGGATCACCCTATCCGAAACTCGGCATCAACCAGGATTTTGGTGAGATACCCTCTGGATCCCTCTGGTAAACATACAAAAAGCTATTGAAAAGGGCCATAGAAATAGCTGATTTTCCCACTCAAAATGGTGATTTTCCATAGTTATGTAAACGTTTACCAGAGGGTACCTCTATGATGAAATGTCAAACATACTTTTTCAGCGTGCAAAGGTTTGTCTTCCTGGTGTCTATGAAATGTGAAGGCTGCACTCCTCAAGATTCAACAATGGAATCTCAACAGAGCCATATGGCAGGTTCCAATTATTCAGTAGGCTTCAAGTTTTTGTGCAGGCGGTGGCTTGTCAATACTTTGCATGCCAGCGAGGTTTGAATCAACAGCTGGCACACCAAACAAGTTACCTTCGACTCCAAAAATGCTGGGTAATGTCCCCTTTCACCCGGACACTATTTTCGGAAAAGTAGGTGCTATAATATCCATGTGAGCAGTGTATTTACAGTAGGCAACTGCTAATTTTCTCAATTCATGCATAAATGCATTGATATTCAAACGGGGCAGTCGATCACAGTGCCATATGTTCGCACAATTGATGATTGTTTCGGCTATCATCGGATCACAACTCCGCACAGAAGATCGGCTACTCAGGCTGTAAGATTTTGACCAGGTTTCGGATACTGAAACAGGCATTTGTTACTGTGGGGTATTCAAGATTGGGAAGAGATTTCTCACCTTCATCTTGGATCGCCATTGAAATCAGCCCTGTTTGACACGGACCACAGGACCCCAAGTGCCCCCACTTCTGCTCCAAACAAGACCTCACATAGCTTCCAAAGGTTGACCACACCTGGCTTCATGATGAATGACTGGGGGAAAAAAAGGCACTGTTAGCAAGGACCATTTTGGAAGAGTTCTTCATAATATCCTAGGTTGAATCTGTTTACATAAAACTCTAAAACTCAGTCAAAGAACATACATATATATATATAATATGTGTGTATATCTCTAGCCTATTTACATCATATTTGCCACCTTAGCCAACACGGGTTGGACATACCCCAACACAGTCTGGTTGGTGGTTTCAACCCATCCCAACCAAATGAGCCGTGTGCAAAACCATGTGTCGTTGCATTGTACGCTTTGGTTGAAAGGGATTCCCCTGATGGATTGTGACAATCACCAATATTGGTAAGTAGATGTTAGTATCATCCCTTATATAATCATCGACCAACCCATAGGTTAGGAATTTTGAACACTGCAAAGAAATTAAAAAATCGGCTCGAAAACAAAGAAATGACTAAAACCACCAGTCCTTGATTCCGTAGTTCCCCAATGCTACCCTCCTCAATGGTGCCTCCTGGTAGTCTTGTGCGGAATCAGTTCCTTCCTGCGGCACGCGGGTAGCCTGGGGGTGCGGGTCTTGGTGGGTCAAGACAAACAGTTAGATTACTGGAATCTTCCCACATATATGGGAGTATATGGGTTATATATATATATATATCTTATTATATATTAGATTATACACATTTATAAACCACTTACTAAGTGGGATGCACATGCAAGTATGGTACCCTATTGTTGGAGAAAACCAGAAGTTGCCAACTGGTTTGGGGGCAATACTGCACTTCCTTTCTTGGGGTCATGAGCTAAACATCAGGGAATTCTGGGCCATGGTTCCTTTGCATCTCCCACGAAAATGAGAAAGAAACTTGCAGTTGATAATCTTCCTGGGACTTGAAGACTCTCATCCATTCCAATGCCTGCTGTTAGACCGTTTCATCCAAGAAAATCATCAGCCAGATGGACGATAGTCTCTTTAGCCATTGAATCACTAGGCGCCCATTCCTCACCCTGGCTACAACCATCATATCCCACAACCACTGTTTCAATGTGTCGACAATGTAGATCCCCGAAGGTTCATCGAGACTCTACCAACTTGCATACCTTTGCTATGTTTCAAATGGCTTCTGACCGGTTCATGGGCCGCCAGCCGCTGCTCCCGTCCTTGCTGCCAAGCTTTCCTCTCCGTTGGATGATGTCTTGGACCAGCCCCTCAAATGTGAGCATTCCCTGCCGATGCCAGAGGCTCCGGAGGCGAAGCCCGCAGCCATTCCCAATGGGGAAGATGGATACTCAGAGCTCCTTAGAAGACTTGGTTCATCTTAGTTCCATCCAAACCACTGGATAGCTGATGGTCCTACTTCTTGGAGCAAAGCAATAAATTGGGCAAGGACAATTAAAGGACCCCTGTGGATGTGAAGAAAAACGCATGAAAAGGGTAAACCCCGTGGTCAGATTGGTTTTCTGAGTAGAAACTTGGGTCGTTTCTGTTCGAGCGAGCGCACAATAAAACTCAAGGGATCATCACAGGAGTTGGTGGGTTGCACCTGGCACCCAGAAAGTCTGACAGCAACTGGTACCCGAAGTCATGAAACGTGGCTGGAAAATCCCCGAACCAATGGAGGTGTAGTTCACTGGGAAAAACATGGAAAAACATGTTGGGTTTGCCAGAAGACCACATTTGGTACCCTCTGGTAAACTAACATAACTATGGAAAATCACCATTTTTAATGGGAAAATCTATTATAAATCACCATTTTCAATAGCTATGTTAGTTTACCAGAGGGTAAATGGGAAAGAACTCTCAGACCTCATTAAAGCTGCCTCATCCAACGGTTTCCTAAGCTCTTGCTACGCGAGATGAGTACAACAAACTGGGCCCAATGACCACAAAGGCCTACTTTTCACCAGGCAGACCCTCGAACAATATCCATGTCATATCCATGACATCCATGATTTAGATTGATTTACAGTAATTATCCTGTTGTTGGTTTCTAAACTCCAAAGATGTGAATTCGCCGTCGCAATCATCTCAACTATTTCAAGGAAATTCGGTATTCTCAAGGTTACTTCTTTGCTTGAACACTCGAAGAAAGAAAGCTAGAGATTGCATAGCATCCATATACACGTGGAAAAAAAGATGTCTGAATCGTGCACGGAAAAATCACCATGTTCACCACATAGGGATCTCAAGAGGATCTCATTTATCCCAGTCTTCACCATCAAAAAGGACAACAATTTCCCACCTCTCAGGTGGGGCACCAGCGGGCCCTCCAAATTGGCTGCCGGCTGAGCCGAAAAAATGCAGGTTCGAACCCCCTGGACCTGGGACCCTGGAACTGGCCCCACTGATCCACTTATGGAGGTGTTCATAGGGGAACTTACTGAAGGTTCATCATCCAAAATTATTTTGCTGATTTGGCTTCCAACCACCATGTTTGGCCACACCTAATGCGATATTTGACATGGTATTTGCTGAAATTTCTCTATGTTTACCTTATATAGATATACCATCAAACATAATGTCTTAATAGAAAGCCGACTTCTTGACCAATTCAGTAGGAGGCCCAAAATTTGCGGTGACAATCGGCCTGACGCTGCAAATTGATGGCTGCGTTGAGGAATTCTACCATTCAAGCCCTAGGTTTCACCGGTAAACATGGCATTTCCTGAGGAGATATGTAGACATTGAATTTCACGAGCAAAGGTTGTATTTCAGGCCTACTTTAGGGATTTTTCTCGCTGACTCATTCCAGCTATCTAGTTGCGAACGAGCGCCTTCTGTCACATCAAATCCCAGAAGTTCCTTCCTAGAGAGGAGTTCATGTTTCCTGAGGAGCCCTTTGCATCTGATTGAGCATGGTTTCGATAAAATACGATGTTTGACAGAGTTAAGTATGGTATTGTACTTGACAAATGTGGCGTAACATTTCAACATTGAGGACCAACAAGTATAATTATACACTGCAGTCACAACAAGCCCCATAATCCACCCAGCATTGGTCCCAATATCAGTGATTCTCGCAGATTCTCGCATATACATGATGGTTCTACCCCATATCATATCTCCTATCTTGGGGCTAATTATAAACTCCATTCTGGCCAATACAATCTGTCCGAATATCTTGGCTTCTCTAGACCCTCTGGGTTTTCCCTGGCTTAAGGGCAGGCGAGGTCGCCAGTTGCGCCACCCAGGGTCCAACTTCAGCAAGTGGCCCTGATATTGGACCGCTTCGGAGCATCAGATCTTGTGCAAATTGGATGGAATATATTTCAAAATATCCTGATTAAGGGCTCTATACTGTGGTATAAATTGGGATATGATGTATTATGGAATCTCCCATTTCGGTCATCTGGATCGCTATTTCATCTATTTCTGAGGCCCTTGGGTAGAAATTGACTGATTTTTGGCACTCTCGTTGTCGGTGGTTCTAATTCCGACAGTTTCCCATCAGAACGCATCTACCTTTGATAAACCAACTCCAGCTGATACCAAATATTCTTCCCTGGCGGGCAGGTTTTTTTTGGTTGGTGATATTCTGGCAAATGTACCAGACATGCTCGGGAATGTTTCGGAGAGAATAATTCGAAATGGCTAATTAGTATTGATTAGTCGCAAGTTCTAGAAGAACCATTTTTCAACCCGTGAAATGTGCAGGTGAACTGCGCCCGGTGTGATGATTTTTGTCATCCCAGCAATATTTTGCCGAAATGTTCCAACATCGGGCTTGCAATGGCCCGTACCCCAACGTCTGCTACAACTCGTAAATTGACCACTTGCAATTTCGATGCTATTCCTCACGTCTTTTGGGGGTTGATCGGAAGCCACCATCCCAATTATCCAGCCATCCCCAAACGGGCTTGGAAATGAAAGGAAGACGCGGATTAGTCCAACATGGCTGTGTCTGAAAATGGAGTATGCCACCAGAATGGTGCTTTTCATAGGGAAAATGATGATTAACCAATGGATTGAGGGGTACCCTATTTTCAGACTGGTCCAATATCTGACTTTCAGTTTCGGGAAGTAACTGATGACATCTGATGAGTAGATCTCGCAAGCGAAGCTAAATCTGATGGGATGAAATCAGGACCGTTTTGTTTTCTTCACATTTTTGTCATCAACAAGGCTGCGAGTTCCAAATTTCTCAGACTGGAATGAGGGGAGAATTTGCCAGCGCCAGCCCTGAATTTGGGAGAAACCATGCCGGAGAAGATTTGCCTGGAAAAAGCAAGCCATTTTCCAAATATGATAGATCTCCAGTAAATCAAAGGAAATCAAAGTAAATCGTGCTGAATTGTTTGTCAATTTTTTGTTTTTGTTTTCTAAATTTACAAACAATTCAGAAAAAAAAAAAACATCCGCATTTTCTCAAAGCCCAAAAAGGCACAAAAAGTCGGGCCTCCGGAGGCTCCAAAGTATGGATGGCTTTTTGAGACCAGAAGTAAGGCAAATGCACCATTGGCCTCAGAACTCTCCAGCGGATTTTGGAGGCCACCCAGGACGGGGCCTTTTTTCAAGGCCCCGTTTTCTGCTGGAATTGGAGTCAACTGGGATTATCATCCGATCTTTTTTTAATATGGAAAATAAGAAACATAGAGTTAATATATAGAAATCCCACTCAGAAGCTTGAAGCCTAGATTTTTTGGACATCCTATTTGGAAACATCATGTTCGTGCAATGATCTTCTGAACACGGCCTTGCTGCCATGGTGCTGTTCTGTTGGAATTTGTTGAACAGTTGATCTATCTGAAACAGCAAATCTCCGCAGATTTGTGGTCACAAACCGTATATAAATATATTGTTTTTGTCTCAGAGCTGTGGTAAAATACATTGTTACTTTTTGGATATTTCTCTTTGGATACCTTGCGGAATCCGTTTCTTTACATCTTGGGAAACCATATTTACCCGGAGGGAACCCATTGGGAACCCGGGAGGAGCCCTTAGGGAAGCTACCCGAAAAGATAGGCTCAGGACGGCTCCAAGGATTAAGTCGACGTAGTGATGGGAAAACAAATCAGAAAAGGAAAGTGTTGTGAGGTCGGAGGTGGTTGTGATTCGTGTACACTGAATACAGTGTCCAAGACAGGTAGAACTCTTGAATGAAACCGTGGTGTTTTTTGGAATCTACAGTTTCCTCCTTCCTTGGCACTCTTGCTACAGCATATATAGATATATGTCCAAGGAGCAAACCAGCCGGACTTATATGTTTGGGGCCCAAAACTAATAACGCCTGAAGACCACCGGCAAAAATGTGAGTTTTCTTAGGGCCCTGCCATTATGGCGCAGCGCAGATCAACATTTTTGTGGGAACACTGAGGAGCCGCTCGAGAAATCATTCAGGAAAAACAGCATAACATGGGAGAAGCTTTGCGAGAATGAATGCTTGTTTGGACGGAGTCTCTGCGTTTGCTTTTGTAGTGGTCCTATGAATTCCTATGTGTGGGACAAACGAGCTGGGATCAGATGGTTGTGTTTTTATGCCAAATGATAACGGAATCTGTGCGCCAAAGCTTAGGCTTTGCCTGCAAAACGCCTGTATTTTTGTTGGGCTGAAGCTTACACATGCTACTGCCCACCAGCGTTCTGCTCTTACAAAGGTCCTTATTGCCTCTTCCCTACTGCAAAATCAAAAACGGGATTTCAAGCGTGGCTCCAATATGCTCAAATGAAAGTCCAACCACTAAATGATGTTTTCAACAGCTGCTCAGGGTGAACAAAAGTTATCTAAGAAAGTTCACAAAATCATAGATCCATCCATATCCGCTAATTTCCTGCATACGACTGGAAGCCTACGCTTCACAGTTGGATAAAAATGGGTATTCAACCCGACAAGTGGACCTGGCGCATCTGGGATGACCACCATTTTTGCTTCTCCTCCTGAATGTGCACACAGCACCTTACTGTGGCGTGGGATCCCCCGGAATGGGGTGTGGAAACATGGCATTGTGGGCACCTGAATCTTTTCGGGAGAAAACAAAATCCATTGGAAAATATGTTTGAATCATCAAGTTCTCTAATTTTTGATGGCCATTGGTAGGGTCAATCCCTCATTTTCGGACACACAAAACGTGAACCCTTTCAAGCCCCTTGACACCTGAGCAGGACGGAAATCCTCCACAGATGTGATGCATCGTGTGAAAAATCTGGGCACTTGAAAAGATGGGAACACGCGATGTTGTACTCAGAAGAATTGCACGCCTTCAAGTTTACCCTCCGGTAATCCAACATTTATAGATTATGGTCCCATTAAACATTAAAACTGCCATTTAGCTCGAGAATTTCCCAGCCATGTTTGATTACCAGAGGGTACACTTTGACAACTTCGAATATTTTGAACTTTGAACACTTTGAATGCTTGAATTACCATATGAGTCGCAAGTGATGTCTGTTTCTGTTGCTAGCAAAGGTTCCACCTACAACCAATGATTCAATGATGATGGGTTGATTTGGGGGGTGAACCACGTTATTCTACCAAAATATTGCTATGCTCTTCCTTAAAAATAAGACATTAGCAAGTATTTGAACACCTAAAGTACACAGTTCTTCTTGTTGTTTCTCTCTACATGCCCCAGGTGCCCCAGCCAACTTGAGCAGGATCGATGTCTCGGTCGTTGAGAGATCTCCTGAGACGTTTTTTTGGCTTACGTCTGAGGCCATAGGATTGCCGGATCGCAATTGATGCAAAACACAGAAGTTTTGTGGTATTTCTGAGAAGTCTGAGACTGGAGATGGTTTATACATGTTTATACTTCGTATGGACCTTATGCAAAAAGACAACGTAAAGAACAAGAAGTATAAACCGTCCCCCGTTTGCCTCAGACTGATAGGTTTGCCATGCCCGGAGGGTTTATGGCACACCTACATGGTTTTGATTTGGGCACCTACTTAAAACTCAAATCAGCAAATATGATTGTTCAATGGAGCCTATATTTGGCGGACAGATTTCCAATGAACCACGTTGAAAGCCTGTCTGACATACCTTGCTTAAAGAAAAAGTTGCTGTTTTTTTAAGTTTGGTATGTAAGACAGGGTATGTAAGACTGGCTTTCGAATGTATTCCCTTTAAGTTAATGCCTTCCCTACAGTCATTACCTTTCTCAATGCATTCCACCCTGGTAGAAAGTCACTCCCTCAACCAAACCACGATGTCGATCAAGGGGTGAACATCCTAATTCACCCATGCGGTGTGGCTCAAAATCTTCAGGGTTCAAAACCACCAATTTCTTTGATTAATTTCCTTGTTTCCTCTATTCAATGGATTGGTTTAAGGAAAACCTCACATATACACATGTTTACATATATACACATATATCATGCATATACATATAGTAACGTACGAGTATCAATTCATGAATATGTTTTTAATGAAAAATCCACATTGTGGAAATCATGGTTTTCTTCCCCCGTTTCGTATATCTGGGTGTCCGGATGTGTCCGGTTTCAATTTTACCATGATCCCTTTCTGGGGTCGCTTTATGGAAGTCTCCTGGACCACGGGATGAATTTGCTGGGCCCAGGTATCTGTAGGTATACTCCGAGAGCACCTGAGTTAGCGGTAAATAATATCGATAGATAGATAGATAGATAAGATAGATAGATAGATAGATAGATAGATAGATAGATAGATAGATAGATAGATAGATAGATAGATAGATAGATAGATAGA
>BGPT01001294.1:143311-172878 GCA_003297045.1 Symbiodinium sp. clade C Y103
TTAGATAGGATTAGATAGGATTAGATAGGATTAGATAGGATTAGATAGGATTAGATAGGATTAGATAGGATTAGATAGGATTAGATAGGATTAGATAGATAGATAGGATTAGATAGATAGATAGGATTAGATAGATAGATAGGATTAGATAGGATTAGATAGATAAATAGGATTAGATAGATAGATAGATAGATAGATAGGATTAGATAGGATTAGATAGGATTAGATAGGATTAGATAGATAGATAGATAGATAGGATTAGATAGATAGATAGATAGATAGATAGATAGATAGATAGATAGATAGATAGATAGATAGATAGATATTTGCATATACAGTAATGAATATAGTTATATAATCATATATATATTTGCAGTTATAACTATATTATATAATCATACTTACAATCGTGACTATATATATATGTATATATATATATCATATATCATCTATACAATTCATTGTGACCTCATTAGTTGCTGTACTCATCATGGACCCAGCCGCACCAACTGGCTCATCCCAGCCCATCACAGCCACACTCGCCTTGGAATCACTTGCTTCACCTGGGATGCTTGGGTACTCTCTGGTTACAATGGGAATATCATGTGGATATATATAATCGAATATCACCAGAAAGTGGCTGTTTATATTTGTTTATGTTACTTCTTCTGGTATATAATGGGGATAGAACGGAATAGAATAGGAATTGACCAGCACAAATGGGGATTTCATGGGGAAACTAATGGAAAAAACTAACACATGAAACCTGGATCATGCGGTGCCCAAAGATCTTTATCTCGGAAGTGATCATGTTTGACTTTCATGCCACATGTCAAATGTGTATTGTATGAACCTTCCCAGTCTATCCTTCACATGTCAGATGGTCAAAACACCATGGGCGCCATGGGTTGAAGATGAAAACCCTTCCATTCTGCGTTTGTACAGACATTTATGTTGATGACATTCACAACAACCCGAAAGGGAAAAACAGTGCTGTTTCAACCAAAGAGACTGCGTCTACCGCAGTCAAACAGCATGTTCGGAGAGAATGTGGCTGGGAACACAATGTTTCAGGGCTTCCTGGGGCTTATCACTTGGCTGGATATGCAACTCTATCAACTAGGGTTGAAGTAAAAATCGACAGGACAGCAAGGGCTGTACCTTCCAAACATACCAAACATGATGGTACCTGAAACTTTTGGCTGAAGCCAACTTTGGGAACTGGGAGCTGAGTTTCATCTTCGACTGTCAATTTGTGCCACTCAAGGTCACAGCAAAATGTGTGCAGCACATTTATTGTGTTAAATCCAGGGATGAACACCCCCCCATGTTCACCAGAAATTAGGTCAAGATCATCCCCAAATGCGAACTGGATCAACTGGCAAGCTGTTGGGTTTACCACACTATGCATCTTTTCCTCCGTTTTCAGCTTCCGATTCTCGGAGGCCACGCCCACTGCACCCTGCATTTAATAGGAACCTCTTTTAGTCATGGCGAGTCATGGCGTGCTTTGCACTAACTAACGGCGCGGTGCGAAGTTTATTTGTTTCATTCTACATGTGCTGTGCATTGACGAAGCACGTTACGTGCAATCATTTTGCATGTGACATGCAGCGACGGGGTGGGTGTGAGGTGAGATGAGACTTGGGTTCCACATAATTCAGAAATATTCATTCAGAACATGTTACAACACGTTGATGTTTTTTTGGTTGGGTTTGCTATGGCTTGCGCAACTGCATGCTGAAAAACACAACTTTTATCCCAAGGCAGCAGTGAATTACCCGGCCCTAGAATTCCTAGAGTGACCTAATCGTCGCAGCCGAAAAAATACTCCGAGTTTCCACTACCATGCTAAGGCCCCAACTCTCAAAGCCCTCGGGCATGCAAAGCCTTGGATAAAATTGTTTTGCGGCACCACCGTCATCCGCTTCATGCGGCACCAAACGCAGTTTCAAGTCTTTCTAAAAGTCTATCTCATCTGTCTCCAAACACATGAAAGCTGTACTGTAACGCCCTAAAGTAAGTGTTTTGGACCCGGAGTTGGGAGCTTGAAGCATCATGCAACATCATCCAAGTCAGGTTGATCAGGGAAGGTCGCACTGCCATTGCCCCCCACCAAACACGAAACAAACAGTCGGCCAAGGCATCAAAACTACACCTGATCCAGGGGATAAATATAGGATGCACGCAGTAAGCATGCTAAGTATTATTGATCCAGAGAAATCGAACGAACAAACAATCAGTGACATACAAATCATACAATGACAACGCTCCTGAATTTTGAGAATGTTGTGCGTGTTGGATGGCAAAGTCATTGCAAACCGAAAGGTTCCTGTTTGCTTTTGCTCAGCCTCTGGAGGCTTCCTTCATCCAGTCCTTTTGGACGTCCATTTTCATCTATGCTCCGGACATTTTGCCATGGTCCGATCTCTCTAAGTTCCCGTCAATTTGAAGTCCGACAAGAACTCGGGAAAGTAGCGCCCCTCTGCCTCCGCTGGTTCATGAAGGTAGGATCAATGATGAGCAGCTGCTGCTCGCAAAAGTATATATAGTATATACCGTGTCAATACTGCACACTGAGCATATTCAGCAAACAAATCCAGTGTATGTTACAGCACCGGTATTTTTCGCAAATGTCATGGGTTACAGCCTACTTTCTGACCGTTTAACAAACTTAACAAAGAGTCATCAGATGTCGTGATCCTCCCATCTTCGTAGCTTTCTCGAAGCGAAAGACTCCCAAAGCTCCATCGCTGCAACGGTAGATACCCAATTGCAGCATATTATAGCCATTTAATAGGGATAGTGATCATTGACCATTGGTTAAGGAGTCCACTAGTTTCGGACAAACCCAGATGTACCTACTATACATTTGTATGTATAAATATATATATATATATGTGTATACACTTGATAATCACGTGTATACATATTTATATATATATATACGTACATATATGTAGATAATCATGTGCACATGTATATTCATATATACTCTATATATAGCGCATGTGCAGCTATATGTCTTTTTCTACATCATCCCCTACAAACATCTACAAACAACTTCCACCGGAGCACCTGACATCGTTTGATGAGGCTGGCAGACTTTTCTTCTAGCAACAACTCGGCCTGAAACCCAATGGAACGACTGAAAAATTCAGGGGGTTGGTTCTGATATTAAAATGGCAGTTGAATAGGAAGTATAATAGATTTAATAGGCCGTTTTTTGGGGGTGCGACTGAAGTTCCAAAATGGCAGTTCAATGGGATTGTTCATAGGAGTTTATGGTGATGTTAATGGGATCTATCCAAGAAAAATGGGGAGATTGATGGAAATTACCCTCCGAATTTCTAACATCACCCAACTATTGGTGTATAATATTCATTGGATTGGTTAAAGGGAAAATCTACAGGAAACCATGGTTTGTACCATCAAATATAGAGGTTTCCTGTAAATTTTCCCATTAACCAATCCAATGAAATATTGTATTTTTATGACAATCTAATTTAATTAATGTGATTATTGAATCATATATAATTATCACACATCCAATGTATCACCTATCTAATCTACAACAGATAGTTGTTCAAGCAATGTGATGTGAAACAAATCCCCATTCAACAGGATATTTACCAAACGCCGAACTCATAGACAACTTGGGCCAACTCAACATATGAGAATCGCCCATGGCATGTGCCAATTATGTTGTGGAATTAATTCAACACCATCATGACTGTCTGATTGTCATTTGCCTTTTGGCTGAAACTCTGAAAAACATGTCTATTGTATATTGAACTATTTGTAAATTTGTGGAAATCAACGTGGTTGTCAAACAATCAACTCAGCCACCTGTGCACCAGCACTATTTGAGACAATTATGACCACAAATCGTGACTAACATGATTGATAATTGCACTGTTTGTTTCTGATTCTACTTTTGGCTGGAACTATTCACACATGTCTTGTGTTTGTATGTGTTGTTCTTCACAGTTGTTTCCGCTCTTTTCCTCAATTGTCCTCAACGTTCTAGTCTTGCTAAACAGCTAAACATGATATGTTCAAAACCATGCGATTCTAAACCCTCTATTGGCCACCCATACTGACAAACATTGATATATATATATATACACATATATATATATATACATTTGCTACTATCAAATCATTTTGAATAATTTAGACGTTTTGTAGAGCAGTTAATTGTAACGCTTCCCCTGCAGCAATTCAACATAACCATGGAAAATCACCATTCTTTTTTGAAGTAAATCCTACTAAATGGGCCATGGCTTCCATGGCGAAGTCTTAGTCAGTACCAGAGAATAGATCCCTAATATTCATATATCATGAATATTGCACTATATCCCCATGAAAATACCATACTTTTTTTCACTTGTACATATGATCGTTATCATATCGTTGCCCTCATGTAATCAAAAAAATGCTAGAAAATCATGGATTTCGTGATTTTTTCCAGCCGGAAAATTCACCTCCCAGCTAGCCATGGGCAGATGACACCAGAAGGTACCCTCTGGTAAACTAACATAACTATGGAAAAGCACCACTTTAAATGGGAAAATCAAGTATAAATGGCCATTTTCAATAGCTATGTTAGTTTACCGGAGGGTAAATCCCATTCATGTCCCCATTTTTGTTGGGTACTGTCATCTGTTAAATCCTCTTAGAACAATCCCATTAATTAAATCACCAACACCCATAAATCCCATACAATAAACTCCTACGAAAGATCACCATAGTTCTATCCCCCTATCATCATGTAACCGTTGGGGGGTATCTACTCATGACGTCGACTCCGAGTGATGTTCCTTCCTGGGGCTCCAGGCGCGATGCTTTTGCTCCTGGGGTTCTGGAGGATCGGTTGCTACGAAAACATCGAGATATTTGGTCATGTTAAAAATATGTTTGGACTGCTCAGATATGCTCAGATATGGTTATAACCACATCATGATATGGGACATATTATAACTACTAGTGGTTTTAACATCTTGAAGGACCATCTATAACCGTTAATTTAACCATCCTATGGTTGTGGACCGGTACACCAAGTATTTTCGACATTCACATTCATATCAGCTTGGGATGGAAAGACCAGGAAGGTATCTAGAAATATCCAATTTTCCAGATGAAAAATTGGAGATGTACGGCAAAACGAAATGCAAAACAACAGCTGGTTCTTGTCGAGCTATGTACTAATCAAGGATCTTTGCACTTCAGTATGGACGATGAATGCTAATGGGTGGAACAACGAAGGAATAATTATGTCTGGTGGATCGATGATGAGTTCGGATCTGATACAAGCCATGGTGAACATGTAATGTGATGTCAAACAGAGCAGTACAGAGGTTCTATGATGCATCTATCTTGCTAGGCTTTAAGTATGGGCTGCCTTGGCGACCGTAAATCGCGCGACAAAAACCAAAGTACCAGCCCGACCTGGACAGTCGCATGCCATAGACATCAGGACATCATTTTCCTATCCATCCCGTTTGTTGCTTCATTGATGTCTGTATATTTTTTGTCCACAATTATTCACATATATTTCAGATCAAACTGTCAAACTTACCTCACCTATGCTTTAAAAAGTCTTCCACAAACTTGGTATCACAAGCATTCCTGCAGGGCAGTGGGTAAAGACAAAGTTCAAGAAGAGAGACATCAGGAAAATCAGAAAAATCTTCCACTGGTCCTCTTCCGGCAATCCAGATAGAGCCTGAGCTCAACGGCAGGCGGCCCAAGCCCTTGTTCACAATGGCAAGAGAAGGCTGGGATTACCCTCTGATAAACTAACATAACTATGGAAAATCACCATTTTTAATGGGAAAATCCACTATAAATCACCATTTTCAATAGCAAACTGTTAGTTCACCAGAGGCTAGTAAAAACACATTGACCATCTTTGACCAACATCATCCAACAGTTCCCAGGAGGTCATCTGTCACTTTTTTGGCGCGTTCCCAATCTGTTTCTGCATGTGTCGGATTGGAAAAAACCACCTCCTTGGGTTACACAAAACAGCACCCGGAATTGGGAGTCAAACAGGAACTCCATACTTAAGTGCCGGTTTCCTAAAATGGTGGTACCCCCAAATCATCCAGTCATTAGACCATTCTAGTATTGAAACCCATGGTGACTTGGGGGTACCTCATTTTAGGAACCCCCATATACCTAAGCGTTGAACCAAGATTTCCATGGTTTTTATGGGGGATTCAACCAAAATTGCTGACACAACATCCAGGTCAGGTCAGTCCACCTGTTTTCCACCGGTGGGGTGATGCCTTGTTTTGGGTGGTACCTCCCGCTGATGAAAATCTCAACCGAGTCATGTCTCCATAAGAAACATCTACTAAAATGACTGAACAAAGATGAAAACGCATCAAATGAATTCAAATGACCTTAAGCTTCTTACGGAATCTCTCGGACTGGTGGCTCAAGTTATGATCCTGAAAAAGCGCACCAGTACCAGACATACCTCCAGGCAAGCCAGGCCTCCCATTTGATGAGTTGCTGCTCCACACGCAACCACATGGGGCATCTTAACTCTGTGCCTGGAGACACGTAAATCTGGGACCCTCCAAGAGGTTGCGATGGAAATTTTACAATGGGAATATCATGGAGATATCTGCATGATATAACCAACAAAATGGGAATACCATGGAATACCCCTCTGGTCATTTGTTACAAAACCATGGAATTCATCCTTAATGTAAATCATCGAACTAAATGAACCTCGAGGTTTCCACAACTGCTTTCCTTGGGATCACCAAAGCTATGTGGGAAAAATCTTTTTCTCAGCACTGGCGGACATCAAACGCATTTCATGCGTTTCAAGGTTGTCCCAAAAGAGGAACAGATATGAAATCCGTTGAAATCCCAGAATTTCCTGTTTCACTCCAAAGTGGACACTCTAGCAAGTTGGGGCCTGGGACCAAGCATGACCAAGGTCTCTAAATCTAAGACGCTAAAGACTGCAGCTTTAAGAACTGTTGGATCTTTGTGGGAGCCCAGTTGTGGCCAAAATCCTCTGGAGATATTTGCATTGATGTTAGGAAAGTGATAGGTTCCACCATCCCCAAATTGACGATTTTAAGGGTGGTATGAAGCATGAAAATATGAGTGGTTTATGACATTGCTTTACCAACATGATTTGGGATCCGATTTTTTCCCTTCCGAAATGCACTGGACTCAACCAGCGCCAGCAGTGATCCCTGAGCTTCGGCGGCCTCTCCAACTCCTCCTGAGAAGTGGGAGCACTAGGACCCTGGTTCGAGAAGTGAATCACAGCTCCAAAAAAGAACATCCCGAAACTGAATGGAATTGAAATAAACATGAATAGATGTATATATTCTATATAATATCATGTCTATGTATATATATATATATATTGTAATATATTGTATAACATTAAATATTCATATAACATATATAGATACGATATCAAATTTATTACATATATATATATATGTGATACAGAATATAGCATGTTGTAATAGTAATCTGATATCATACGATATAATAGACTGTATTGGGATATTAGACATGCATCACAATCCTGAAGGCGACATAGTGTCATCTTCCAGTCATTCTGAAGGCTTGAGAATTCGGGCATCGTTGCATCCCCATGGTGATGAGGCTTGCAACGACGGGCCCCTATGAAAAATACGGAAAAATGTATACGGCGTTTTTCTACGGTAATTGCATCCATCATGGTGAAAACCCAAAGTATCACAATGCATATTTTTACTTCAGCTGGAACCAGCCAATTGTCTATTTACACTGAAAGTCAAATGATTGATTTGACCCACCATCGTAGCCATAGTGTTTTTGTATGCTTTTGTGATAATCCACAATTGACCAAAAAAGGTAACCTAGGGCCCAGGGCAAAAACAAGTGGGACGTTCCAGGTCATCCACCTTCTGGTAGTCAAACGTGGCTTGCTGGAAAATCCTCCATTTAGTTCGATGATTTTCCCATTAAAACCTCCATTGCGTTCGGGGATTTCCCAACTGGCCATGTTTGAATTTCGCCCACCTGGCGGGATAGTAGCCGCTGCGTGCTGCTGAGGCCAGGATCAGCCTCAGCTTCCGCAACCCTTTCCCCTTAGACTCCTTTTTTCGCACATTTTCATTGCACGGCAGATTGCAGATCAGCTGCTGTTTTGCTTTAGAAGAAAAACATATTCCAAATTTGAAATACGCTCCGTCACCAAGGCCACACGAAATGAGGACAATTGATCCGCAGCTGAGGGTCAGAATCTTGATAAGACCACGGGAGAAAACCTTCTTCCTCCTGATGTAGAGAATGACATGGTCTAAGATGATGATAACTGGGTAGTTGAGATTTCTCAGGAGTCAAGATGGTAATTGTAACTAAGATTTTTGTCCAACAGTCTTCGTTCATCTCGGAAAGCCGGGGTGACATACACAGTTTGATGACGCTAAAGAGCTGGGACAAGGGACAAACCAATCATCCCCGGTTGGTCAATGGGTATCGCTATGACCAATGCTCAAGATCCCGACCTGACAAGGATAACCAGCCGCTACAATTGCTCGCATCTACGGCATCAACCATCATGAACCAAGGGCCGCTTCGATGTCATGATCGAATCAGCCACAGAGGATGATTCAAATCCCCTTGTTTTTTTTTCCAGCACAGAAATGGAGGTGGAACGGCTGGTCCATTTGAGTTTCAGCAACGATTTCTTCATCGAGTTCTCATGTGTTTCGTGGATTTTCTGAAATTCCCCTTCCTTCCATTCTCGCAGCCTTCCAGATCTCAATCTCAGGCTCCGGCCCGACGCCCAAGGGGGTAAAGTAGTTGTGTGAGAGGTGAAAGCCATGCCTTCGCTTCGCGTCTTGACGCTTCGTCTCGATGGGAAATGTTCATCAGGCAGATGCAAAAGTTGAGTTTCAGGAGTGTTGTTGTATGTTGTTGTAGTGTTATGATTTTGAAAATCTGTTTGAACCAATTACAGTAGTTGGATTTAATTAGTGTATGATGTTGGGAAGCTGAGACTGGCTGAGACTCTGAGCTGTGGGGATATACACCGGTGGCTGGTAAGTAGAAAAAGTCATTCAGCTTGGTTATAGCAGCCATAGAATGTCTACCACTGGAGCTACTGAGACTTGATCTATTTCGCCCTTGTCTTTGATCTAACAATAAACCACTGATCTATGGGAAAGCCGACGCTCCTTTGTCTGGGCAACTTGCACCCGGGATGTAATGGTGTTAGATGGTGTCAAATCCATCATTTATGGGATAATATATCCAACATTATCCAACTTGTTCTGAATGATGGGAAATAATGTTTGGACAGGATGCCTATAAAATGATGATGATAAAAAGTCTCAACTGGTCTCGATGTTCAGGCTGTCCTGTCGCCAATTGAATCGATTAGAAAATGATCACTGAGGCCCAACACACCGGGCGGCGGAGAGTGTTCCAGCAGCACTGAGAGTGCCTCCCCATGAAAAAAAACGCGGTGAAAAAACAGCGTCCGCAAAGAAAGGTACTGGAAGTACTGGTAGCTGGGTTGTAAGCGGTCAACTAGTTTAGATTCCGTTTCTAAGTGATTCTAACCACAGCAAATAGTAGTCAGCTGTAGTTAGTTCACTCCATCTGCAACTGGTTGAGGCCAACATTCCAGTTATCCTCCACCCATGGCCACCTGCCGTGATGTTTCTGGCATGAACCAAAGGCATGTCCCACATGTCACATATCTGTGCCATGGTTGGTCAAAACATGCTACGTGGGCATTTCAATGTGAAATTGATCATCTATCGTCCCATCCCTCATTTGTGTTAAACACATCCTAAACAGTCCCAGTCATATGATATGTGGTTTCATCCCCTACATCCACCATGGTTATGGGGCGGTATTTAAGGGCTCAACTGGGGATGTTTTTTTTTGCCAAAGGACTTGAGCAGAGACGTCACTCAGGCGGTTCTTGTACAACTCGATCTGGGCGCAGCTCCAGGATCTGTTTCTAGGGAAACCATAGGGTAAACGTTTACATAGATGTGGAAAACTCATGGTTTCCCGTTCGGAAAATGATCTATGTTCATGATGGGTTTTCCACGTCTATGTGAACGTTTACAAGAGGGTAACATGATTTGGTTACATGTATACATACATACACATAGAATATATAGAATGTATTCATCTATATCTATATATATATAATATACGAATATACATAAATATACAATTATACAATCATATAATTACATACATATACTAGATATATTTATATATATATATACACACATGCGCGCACTATGCTCTTCTTCGGAGCTCTTTTAGAAGCCTATCGCATCGGCTGGTGAGAAAGCGCTGACTTGGGGGAGAACATCCATCGCAGTCTTTCCGGGAACGCTCCGGGATCACATCATCCACCCTCGATCAAAGTCGGAATGGAATGGAAACGAGCAATTTGTTGCATAGCTACTTGAGGGTACAGTTGAGGTTACAAATGGCTCTATAGCCTAGCCTTGGTTATAAAGCCCCATATGTTGGGATACAGCTGGAACTGCCCTTCCAAGTATGGAAGCCATGGCCCAGCAATAGTGTGATAATTTACCTAGTTTACCCATTAAACTTATATCTAAAGATGGTGAACGGTTGTGAAGTTTTTGAAACTCTCACATGTTGTATCTCCCCGATCTCTCCGTCACATCTGAGGCGCCCCGACCACCTGAACAAGTGTGGACCCTGAGAGGAGTGCCTGCCGCGGTGGCATCTTATTTGCAATACGGTTTGTGGGTTGCCACCAAAAGAATCACAGATAAATATAAATACATATTATGTTTTCAATTCTATATGGTCCATATGGTAGTGTGGAAATTTCCTATTAGTGTTTTTTTTCCACGGTTTCTGTTAGCCAATAAGTATCAATGATTGGCCAAAGAGTGCAGCAAATCACGGCATTTCAAGTTCGTGCATGAATCCAACAAACCTCTGGTTCCTGAGCCAAAACATGAAACGAGTGAACAAAATTGAAGAAATATGCAAGAAATGGAACCAAGATTTCTCTACCTCATATTTTCTCACTTTTCGGATGGTTTCCACAAAAAACAAAAAATCAAACCCCCCGTGTCCACATTTTTCTTGTCGCGATGGTAGGCTGACATCTGCGCGGAGCATCACTTTGGGCAGCCGTTCCAGTGCGGTTCCTGGGGGCGTGGACACAAAATAATTTGGCGAATCATTTTGCAACCCCCATAGACATGAAGAAATGAAACGGAAAAACACCATGAAATTACAGCCAAAAATGTAAGGAAGTTGCTTTTCAAAACCTTTCAGTGAAAGTTTTTACCTTGATCGCTCCTTTAGTTTCTGGGACAGCAAGCAACATTGCAAAGACGGGGTCCTGGGGACTAGGGCGCAGTGTTGATGGACGCAAGAATTTTTGCATTCTCAGACGAACGCTTCAAGTTTCAACAAGAAAACCCAAACTGGCCTTGTGCCCAGGTCCCCAACCTGAGGCCCCCAAAACATGCAAAAACAAGGTACGCCAGAAGGACCCCCATGGTTCCACCCAAGCTTGGTGTCTTGTATCCCGTTAGATGGTTACCACCAAAGTACCAAGGTTTGGACGACCCATACCCAGATGAACCTGCAGTGGTCATTCTCCTTTCCAGGTCCCCGAATTGAAGATCTGGGGCTTTGAGATGATTGTACTTTTCGTTTCCGCGGAGGGCAGCCCCGGCCAATCTCATGCCAAACTCCAGCGGCGCCAAGACAAAAAAATGGTGAAACGTGGTGGCTTGGGCCCGCCTGAACCATTCTCTACTGTCGGTATAGGTATATAATCAGTCGGGATGAAAAAAAAATACCTAATACAAGTGCTGCCTCTGAAGAGCTTATCCGGTACACAAGTGGCCACCAAGCCTTTTGGCCACTGCTTGCTGATACTGGGTGTTCGCAAGAGCGGCATCCTACCGTAAGCTTGGTTGGTGTGATCAGCTGCGTCGAGAAGCTCTGGGGCGGTATTGCTATGCTCCAAGAAGGCTGCAGAATAATTAGTAAGTTTCTCCGTTTCTCCGTCCTGTTTCCCTCCAATGCACCAGTGCCAGAATACTGGGTGACTGCAAATGGGCCCAGTTGCAAAGGGAGCAAGTGCAATGGTTTGTTAGCTGCAGTTCCAAAATTCATGCCGTATATTGGCATTCTTGGTTCCCGACTCAGTCTAGCTTGCCGCCTCTTGCCAGGCCTACGTCCTGAACTTTATTTGTCCGTAGGGGACCGACTTGACAACCCCTCCCTCCCTAAAACGAAGCCCGAGGTTTGGGGCACCTTCGCAGCCCTCTCTGAAGGGGGCTGGCTGCCCTGGCCTGCCGAGCTCAAGGGGCTCAGCAACCTCACGTTTTACAAACAAAATACTTCCTGTAGTGATCCCCTGATAGCGACAGCACGACTTTTTGTTCACTTCTGCTCGTCAGTAGCTCTGTGAAGTCGGCGCTTCCTCCTCCTTTCCTCCTCCTTTCCTCCTCCTTTCCTTCTCCTCCTCCTCTTTGAGGGACTTCCAAATCGGTTCTTGTAGGCTGTATGCCGCGTTCCACCAGGTCGTGTATGGAGAGCTGCAGGTTGCCTCCAACAACCCACTTGACCCATGTAGCATTCTCGTTTTTTTCCAACAGAGGCGTTTCGGATGGTGTTGCGGGGGGTTCTGCGTGACGTCCTATATAACTTGATGATCTGGAAGGGTGTTTGCCCTGGGTTGCTCATAATATCCTCTCCATCGCATCCTTTCCACTAGTCTGTGATCTCAAAGGCGTGTATGGCTGACTCCAAGCCTCTGCGCATTCAAATCTCTGCAAGAAACAGAAACTTCCTCCCTGAATTCTGCATGGCGCCTTTGAAGAAGATTTAGCAGCCGAGCCTTTTGCTAAGTCAGTAGAATACCTTGTCTGAAAGCAAGCCGGATCTGGTTGAACTTCTGACCAGCATTGATGTCTGGGTACGGGGTCTGTTCCAGACCCGACAGGCACCGTGAAGCTGAGGCAATATTGGAAATCTTGGCTTTTGCAAAATCTATAGCGCCTCCGTTGGCAAAATGTTTCTGGAAAGGCTTCTACTGCAGCCCACAATGAGCTTTATGGTCGTCTATGTGTGGGATCTTCAGGTGAAACAGGCCATAGCTCCTTCGCTTTCTCACGTATCTCGGGCCACAGCTCCCTTATGCAAACGTTCCTTTGGGGATTCTCAGCATACGGCGCGACCAGCTGTTGCCACCGCTCGTCCCATGCCGCCAGGGCTGCAGGGTCTCTTTGCGCGTGGAATCTCAGACGAGGATACATATCGAGTGCACCTGTTGCTTTCGAGGCTGAGCAACAGTGACTGGTGCTTGAGCAACACTTCTCATAGGAGCTTGTAAAAACGTTTCTGCTACGGCTTGAGCGCAGTCTGCTTGTTGTTGTTGAACCTCTATGGCAACTTGTTGCGCTGCAATTACTCTTTGATAAAGCGCTTCGAAAGACCGGTCTACGGCTGCTTCGCTCCTGTCGGACCTTGTCCGGCTCAGGTTGCTGCGAGCAGGGCCGGTTGCCATTAGCTCCTCCAGACCAGCTTCCCTCTCCATCTCAGTTAGAGGTACTCCAGAGAATCAACCGGAGTCTAAGGACATGTGCTCCATCACCAATTGAGTTGCTGAGGCGATCCATGTCTGGCTTCCAAGAATTGATCGACATTGATTGAACGCGAACGTCCAGAAGTGGGGCTTCCGAGGCTTCTGGAACACAGATCTTCTACTGTTACTTTGTTTTCAACCCTTGTGAGTGTTTCTTGTGTGTGTGTGAGCGATGCATAGATGTTTCCCAATCTCCAACTCATCCACTGTCCTTCGTGAAGTACATCGTGTGGGAAGAGCAACACGCGGCCGCGCCTGCCGCGCCCGCAACGCGGAGCTCGGCAGGTCGAGCCATGGTCGAGCCATGCGGTGGCTTTTGAACTCAGGGTTTGTTACAGGGATTGTCTCTAAATCCTGTGGTTCATCATCATTTTCCAGGGAAAAAAAAAGATTTGGAGGTATGCCCCATTTGTCACACCAAATATTAGGACACCCAAGACATATTGAGATGAATGTGAGAATCCGGCTTCGTTCACGGCCCTGGCAATACTGCTGGGGATGAAGCCGCAATTCTGGGCAGATGATGGGCTAAGGTCGGATTCACATCAAAAATGGTGGAATCATGGAGGAGCTCTATGACCACTAACAATCAATGGCTACATTTAAAGCGTAAATTCAGGGTAATTGCAGATTGTCAACCCACACAATGGAATACAAAACCAAGATTGTTAGGAATGTATCCGCCCTAGGCACATTGCAGATGGACTGTCTCATTCAGAAAAGTGACCGATGGGAGCCCAATCATACCGCTGACTATTGGAAACCAGCAGGTTCCAAACAATCTTGAGGCACATACGACATATGAGGCTTGTCTGAGAAGGTACCCCCAAATCAATAAAAAACAATAAATAAACTGGTGAATCATCATTGTTTGCATTAAAGATTGACCATGTCCAGCTGATTCAATCCCCCATTTTGGACACGCAAACAAAGACCCTCAACCAGTGATGGTCACCGAGTTCCTCCATGTAATGTACGTTGATGTATGTACATGTAAATCAATATGATTCCATATGGATATACATGTATCAATACAAACAAATCCATATGTTCATATAGAATATGGTGCTCTATTTATATATGTATCTGTGTATATGTTTTCAAATGTTTATGTGTAATATCATGAAATTAGTATGTGTAGCAGCACTGGCTGTGCCCTGACACCAACATCAGAGCCTGGAACTGACGCTAGCCATGACCCGCGCCGATGTTCCTACAGCTGGCAGCTGGTTTGTGCTTCGGCATCGCTGACTTCGAAACAACCGGCGCTGTGAAAAAAATGTGTCAACCAAAGCATAAAACCAGTTGTTTTGAAAGATCTAGACAGAATATACTACCAAGTATATAATACAGCGAACTATTAGTAACTCTAGATTTTGATGTATGCAAACTGGCAAAACCCCCCAAAGCGCCGCGGGGTATGGGTCTATAGCCTCCATGATAACCTTTGAATGCATCGAAGTGTCCCAAATTTCGGCATTGTTCGTTACCTGCTTTTTACCACGGGATTTTCAATGTGCTAGGCGAATAGTGAGATATCTCCCCGTTTAATGGAATTGGTATCTACACACACTCCCCTCTGGACCTTGACTTTCCAGCAATTGCGTCTCTCCTGTAGTGGGGCCACCGAAAAAAACAAGAAACTCCAGTGGATGTGCGTCTGGATTACCATGTTCAGTAGGAAAACGATCTTCCAAAGACGTCTTCTAGACTTCCATGCTAAATGTCGAGAGGGTACAGACAATATACAAATCAGTTTTTGTGAACGACTGCACACCGTGAGACTGGACTCCATTCCCTAGATATTTGTGTGTATTATATCTATAGAGATGTTATAGATATGTAATATTGATATGTTATACAGATACATTATATCATATACACTGTGTGTATATATATATACCCACTATATTTATATAATACCTTAGTGACTCAGTGTCGATCTTTATTCGCAGCTGAGCAAAGACTGATATATGGTTTCTGGTCCAGTGAAGATTCCAAAGCTCCAGGCTGCTGAATTCTGACTCCTCCAGCATGGCAATCAGTGAGGTAGAGAAGCAAGGTATGCGAAGTGACCTGCGCCGCAAATGTTGATCAACCGGTTTTAAATATATTAACTCCATGATTCGATTGTCAAACACCCTCTGGGAATCAAACGTGGCCAGGGAAATCCCCCAAACATGCAGGTTTATAGCTGGGAAAGCCTCTATAAATGGGGAATTTTCCATTGCCACGTCTGATTGCCGGAGGGTACCAAAGTTCCTGGTATGTTTCTGCCTTATCCATGAATGGTTTGTCGCGAATTCTCTATGCCAAGAATTGACAGCAAACCAGGACTGAAAGGCCGTTTGTAAAACTCCAAGTCCATGAGCTTCCAGCTCCTAAAGTGAACCAGGAAATCGGAATTATCCCAGAAACACACCTTCTCAGGCGAATCAACTGATGACTAGGCGGCTTTCTGATGATCCAAAGTCATGCCCTGGTAAAGAGTCGATGCTTGCGTTAGATTGCCTGCTCTGCCCAAAGTGGATGATCCAGAATCATCAAGCCCCTCTCCCAAATTAACGCTTCAATGTTCCTTGAGCTTCAGGGTTCTTATTTGGACACCTAGCCCAGTTGCTTCATGTTGCTTCCCTCTGCAGCGAATCCTAATTCCCTTCCCTTCCAAGGCACACGACCCGGCGGTGAATAGCCCGGAAATTCAGCTGAGATGTAGCCTCGAAAATCACAAGCAGGTCATCAAACATGGCTGGAAAATCCACCGTTGACTTCGATGATTTTCCACGTTTCATCTTTTTTTTCCATGATGCCCCTGGCTAGGGAAGGCGATGTTGCCATCTTTGATGACCGGTATCCAAGTGTTGGAAGAAGACCAAAAGAAGCGTCAGGAATTGCATAGTAGATCAGAATCATAGTATTTATATGTACTTATCGTTAATCATAGTACCCTTAGAATCCCTTAAATTTTGAATGTATTTGTGGTTGATAAAATTCCCTAAGCCAGCTCCGGCTATGTCTACTATGTGTTAAAACGTCGTGTTCGAGGGCACGGCCAGCTACGTGAGAGCCAAGTGACCTGGCAGCCACTGATAATCCACATGTGGAACCAGAGGCATTCCAGGGTTCCTGTCAACTGGTGAAACAAAGTGCTGGAGGTTGAAGCACTTGACGCCAGGAAATATTCCAACCCTCTGGGCTATCTCCAAGCCATTCAGACAAAGCATGTGTCAAGGCAAAAAAGCCAACAACGCTTAGATTGGACTACCAAGCGCGAGGTTTTCACACCCAAATGTGGTTCAAACCCCAGAATTGTTCTATGACATGATGAAAATACGAATTGAGAGATCATCTGAAGTTCAGTATCCTCTTTGATAGTAATTAAGGAATAGTATTGTATTCTTAGAATTCGTTTCATTATCCTATGAATTACCCTCTGGTAAACTAACATAACTATGGGAAATCACGATTTTTAATGGGAAAATCCACTATTTCTATGGCCATTTTCCATAGCAAACTGTTAAATTACCAGAGGGTAAGGGATCACTCCAAGAATCGGCTGGGTAGTAATCGGTTTCTTCTCACCCCGAGGCCACTTGGAGGTGGCAAAGCTGGCCTGGTTGGCCTGGTTGGGTTGTGGGAGGATGATTGCCCTCGGATCATCTAGAATAGATAACAAGGTTAGTAAAGCCATAGTAAACCATAGTAAACCATCCCCAATTTTACTATGAATGGGCGGTATAAACGATGAAAATATGGGTGGTTTGTGACATTACTTTACTAACATTAGAAAAGACGTCACAGTGCAATTTCATCATTTCCCACATTCCCGCCCATTGGACGTGCTGGCCCGGACCCATGGATTTTATGGCCATGCTTGGTCTGCGTCAATCCTACCTTTGAAAGAGAAATTATATTTGAACACACTTGAACAATTCTGAATAGGCATAGTATGGCTTTGTCTGAAAGTAGAATACCATAGAATACCCCATTCCATCGCATGGTGATCCGTTTTCCTAGCAATGGTCAGTATGGTCACTTGGGGGGTTCTACGATGATCTACACACACCCCATCAGACCGACCCGGCGGAGTACACACTGCCAGGTTGCCGATATCTCAAGAAACGGAGCCAGGGAGATACCCAAACCTCACGGTAGCTCAAGGTCCGAAGATCGCCAGATATGCCAAGATGATATTGGAAGATATTGGAAGTTAGGGAGCTCAGTCCCCCAAATGCAGTCAGCCTTTGGGGTGCCCTGCAACCTGGGAAAGTTCTAAGGATCCCATCCCATTTCCGTCCATTTCTTTATTCTTCGCCCAGTCACACTCAAAAAGGCTCCAACAATGGTTTTACTTTCCAGTCCCATGATGCTTGCTGATTCCCAGGCGGGATCTGCAAAACTATGGTATGCCAAAATAGGGTTCTCAACCTTACATCTTTGGCATGTTTTACATCTCCGAACCACTTAAGCCATTGTTTTCATATACGGGTGTGTCTGAAAAATGGAGGATAAACCCCAACATGGCAAAATTTGATGGGAAGAATGGAATAAACCAAGAGAATTTCTGGGATATCGGGAGATCCTATTTTGAGTCAAACCCTGATCTATACCTCACCAGACCGAGCTGCTCCAGGGAAGTGTCTCTCCAGCAACTCCATCAAGGCTGCCCTCACTTCGTGCCGGCAGAAGAACAGCCGCTCCGCTGCGCGGCGACCAATCTGCAGCCGGGGAAGTCCCCCAGTGTTTTTTTTCGCCCACAATGCTGGCATAGTCGCCAGATTTACATGAATCGTTAGCAATGATTAGCTTGGATCTAAAGCTCTAAACCTGTCCCACGGCCTACTTCTCCATTAGGATGATCTCAAGCCACTGAAAATTGGAACATGAAGGACTCTGAAAACACATTTCTGCTGAGTTTCAAGCTGAAAGAATTCTCAACATCTACCCTCTGGTAAACTAACATAACTATGGAAAATCACGATTTTTAATGGGAAAATCCACTATTTCTATGGCCATTTTCCATAGCAAACTGTTAGTTTACCAGAGGGTAACTTCAGAAAAGCTTCACTCCGTGTCCAGACTGGTTCTGGCGAATCTCCAGCTTTCGCATCTGGGGAAACCATGGAGACCCGAGACCTCCATCTCCGGGACAGGCAGTTTTCGCGCCAGCGCGTCCAAGCGCAATAGGAAGTGTTCGGAAAAACTCGCGGCGAACAGCCAACCTGAGGCCAAAATGTTTCTGAATATCCCCCCATTTATGGCAACTTTGAGGGTAGACATGACTATTAATGAATACTATTGATCATATATTAACCAGTGGATTATTGACACTTGTTGGCATATTCATGACATGTTCATGACATTTACACTATTTATTGGACCAACTTTGAGAGGGAAATTGGCTATTGACATGTAGTAACCAGTGGATTTAGGAGTATTTAAGGGTATACTGTGTCAGGAAATTGCCATAGAAAATGGAGAGATGTTTCAGACATTTTCAGATCAAGTCATAGAAAATGGACAAGTCATTGGGGTGCCCCGCAAGATGATTTTCATGGCAATGTTTATTGCCTAAGCTGCTTGACTTCGATTTTGGCCATGGGTATTGAATTTTAACTCATCCCCAATTCGGAGGAATGACAAGGAATGACACGAGGCCATTAGGCCATCTAGGACAATTCCTGGAGTTCATGACCTAGAGAAAATGCAATCTTTCGCACCATCCCCAAAAACTTTGGCCACATCGTGCCCCATCACCATCCATCACCTTCGTTTCAGGCAATGCCCCCGGGTATCGAGTGGCTGTTGGCTGGCAATCGAAGAGGATCTGCCTTTGCCACCACATGTGATTCACGTGGTGGAGGTTGTTGACCCTCAGCCCTAAGCAGCTTGAGCACCTGGCTGCGCAAAAAAAACATCGCGGATTGCGTCACCAGAGACCAAAAACTGGATGCAAAATGGTCAATGATGGTTGTTGCTTCTTTGTTGCTGGAAACATTTGGAAACACATGATAGCCCATTTGACCTCACTTTTGCCGGTGCAAACCGTTAACTTCACCCCAGAAGTTGTAAAATGGAAAAAAATCCTCCAGTTTCGAGCTGAACAGATCTCCAGCGCCTCCTGGTGCCCTTCCTGCAGCGCTACCTCGGCACAGCTGGTGCCGCAGGTGTCGAGGTAAAGGCTGTCGGCACCAAGGCCTTGAAGCTGTCGCACCACGGCAGCATGGCCGAACCTGGGAACGGAAGGATTTTGGGCTCAAGATGGCTGAGTTTCATGGCAGTTCAGTGGGATTTAGGATATAAGAAGTGAATTTTGGCGAAGCCAATTGGTGTTTCATGGGATTTCATAGGTGATGTTCATTCGATTTATTTCGATTTCATAGGTGATTTTAAGGGGATTTAAATGGGATTTCATAGGATCTGAAGTTCCAAATGGCACTTTAATAGGATTGTTCACAGGATTGTTCATATGATTTCATGGTGATGAGTAGTGATTCACCCAAGAAAAATGGGGATATCAATGGGATTTCCCCTCTGGTGTCATCAAACATGGCAATAGAACATCCAGGTCTAGTTCCCTGCGAAAATCATCCAGCAAGCCATTTCTTCTGTGTTCTGTCATGCTAAACTTCTCGCAACACTTTTCTGGTAGCTGAATATTATATAGATCATTTGAATGCTTTTGACAGAGCATTGTTTGCCTGAATTTCATGGATTTGCCTGGCGGAAGGGTACTGAAACAAAAAAATGGATGCGGTACTGATCTTAATATCTTTAATGACATATATTATATAACTGAATATAAAATCATACTTATATGTAAACATATATTTAACATTGTACCAGTGTCGTTTCCGGCGCCAGGGAGGAAGTCTCAAGGTCTTTCGAATGGCACAGGTGCTTCAAGACCCGAATGACTAAGCAGCTGACTGATTGAGTGAAAGCATTGCTGAATGAATGACAAAATATAAAAAATGAACCGATGAATGAACGAATGAACGAACAAGTGAACGAATGAACGAATGAAAGAACGAACGAACGAACGAATGAATGAATCATGAACGAATGAATGAATGAAATCGGATGTTTTATGGCGTATTCAACTTCTCAGCGACGCCCCAACATAAGAAAATGAATTGCAGAGGCAGAGAAATCGCCTGGAGACAATTTTTACAGACCGGGCCGTGGATGATCTTCGTTGGTTTTTTTCAAGATCCTCGACAGAACATGACAGAACTCTGGGTTCCCGTACCATGAAGCAATAAAAAGAGCCTGGAGAAGGGTGAAAAGAGATATGGTCATAGTCTTCCCAAATGTCTATCTATCTATATGTATATATACACACTGTAGAGATCCACGTATGATATAGCTGTTTGACGTTCTGTGGTTAGTTCACTTGGCCCCCTCCATTCCACGGGTTTCACATTACAGAACCATTGAAGACTTGAGAGATGGGCCATTCGATGACTCATTGGACCCCTTCACAGAAAAAAAACACTTCGCTCAGCTCTCTTGTTGGCTTCCAAGCTCAATTCAATGGTGTGTCCACAGGGCATAGCAGGCAAACACTGTTATAACATGTTATAATCAGGAATATCAAGATCCATCACCTTCAAAAATGAAGAAACATGGCAAAAACATAGCCCAATAACTGAGCCGACTTTCTCAGCATCTTTTTGGCAGAAAATATCTCGCCGGCTTCCCATCTGGATCTTCCTCGCGCACTTCACCACTCTCCAAGAAGCTGTTTGTCCAAAGAGATTTCGAGCATCGAGGTCCACACCAGCCTCCACAATGAGCTCAAGCCTCGATGAGACCACGGACATCGAAACCGAAAATCCGAGGAAACAAAGAAATTGATGACCATGATGACCATGATGACCATCCCCCAATATGGGTGTATAAATAATTTATATACTATTAGATACTCCATATTTTGACCATGGCATGATGAATTTCAGAACAGAATGCGGACCTCAATGTGGAGGTCATGACGATTGCAGGCAGAGGAACCAGGATGTATCGCCAAGCGCTGCTGCATTCTCCAGCCTCTGAACCCAATGCCATAGTCACCATCTCCAACGTTTGAGGTGTATGAAATTGGGTATACCTCCACTTGGGATGATATCTATTATGACCATTTATGACCCCCAAATGGTTGGTTAATGACATGGAGTTTTGTTTCCAATATTTTCCAATGCACTTTCTTTCCGTCTGTTTCAACAAGAAATTCTGACTCTCGAGCATGGGAAAAATGGTCCTGAATGGGCTGTTTGGAGTTCCATCTTGAAGCTTGACAGCTGTACAGTGATGGCATGGTCCAACAATGAGCTTAGGAAACTCAATTCGTAGCTCCAACTGGCTCCCTCTTTATTGCCGGTCATATGGAGACCCCTTACTCCAAATCGCTCCCTCCATTCACCACTCGATAGATAAATATATACCATATAATACACATTATAGAGCTGGTAGGCCTTGTATATCCCCATTCACATCACATTAAAATATCCCCATTTGTCATTACGCAGCCAGATGGCATTAGCAAACGCCGGGCACGGCTTTGGCCCAGAGGTTTGGCGCACGTATCACGCTTCGTGTGCGGCTTTTGATCCTGGGCACGCTGGAATTATGCCACAAGATTCAAGGGATGAAGCGATGATACCCTAACCTCTGGGTTAGTGCAGTACCAATCTCAATGGTTTGGTCAAAGGGAATCTTCATCGGAAACCATGGTTTTCTTCTGCATAGAATTTTTGGGGGGTTCAAGCGTAGTTTTCTCTAGAAACCAATACAATGGCAATCAAGACTTAATCAAGACTTAAGGGATTCCGAAAAGGATTGCATTCCGCGGTGTTCTTGTCATACTATCATATCTATTCCAAACATATCCGGCAGGTCAGCCTTTCCAAGTCAGCAGAAAGAACCGGTGACTAAGCATCAAGTCTTTTACATGGCAAGGATATTGAACATAGCTCTGGAAAAGGACCATTTATAGATGATAAACAGGACAGTTTACATGTTTAAAAATGGCGATTTTCCATAGCTACGTTGAGGTACCTGAGGATTGAGCCCACATATACCCTCTGATAATCATGGCAAGTGGAATCCCCCATAAATGGTTTCCATGGGAAAATAATCTGCAAATTATTGGATTTCCCAGCCCCATGTTTGATTTCCAGAGGGTAGCAATGAGATGCAATCAGGATATAATTTGGGACGCAACGAAATAATTCACCAACCCATGCAATCATATGATTGAGATGGGTACGGGACATTCCACCCCCTGATATCTGCTGATTTCAAGGTACTCATCAAAGGAGCAGGGTCTATGTTGAGTCTTTGATCCAGGTTTTGCCTTCTTGTGGAAAAGGAGCACTATTCTCATGGGAAGAGAATAGCTTCATACTGGACAATGATAGAATGGGGAATTCAACCAGGCAGCTCATGAACCCCGCCATGGGAGCACTGGACCCATCCAACGACCATTCTTCAGTTTGGTGGTTCAGGGGTATATCGGTAAACCCCACATCCATCGACATCATTTTCCCCATTGTTGGATATTAATATCTATTGATCCCTTCCCCCTAGTATGAAATATCCCCTATATGGACCCCCAAAAATGAATAGCTCCAATTTCCAATACTTCAGCAGGGTGTTGATGATGGGCGGTATGGAAAATATATGAAAATATTGGGGAGATGGAACTCAAAAAATACTACCCTCCGGTAATCAAACATGGCGTGCTGGACAATCCACCATTTAGTTCGATGATTTTCCCAGCTATAAACCTCCATTTATAGATGATTTTCCCATTAAAACCTCCATTTATAGAGGATTTTCCCATAAATGGTATCCTTCATGAGACGGACCCAGATGGTCATCTGGGTCCCTTCTGTGCTTCACCTTCCCAGGTCCTGTTTGGAGTAGCGCTCTGGAAGCTGCAAGAATCTCTGCAAGGACGCCGCGCCGGCAGAGCCAAGTGGCACACCTGGGTGACCAGGTCAGGAATGGCTGCTCCAATGAAACACCAAAATTGGGAGGTTTGAAAAATGTTGAAACCGAGGTTTCTTCAGTTGGTTTATGCCAGTTTTTCGAGAGAAAAAAATCTGGCGTAAACCGGATTTGAACGGTTCCATCGATAATTATGTCTTTGAGGCCGAGGTAGTGCCAATGATCTGTGCAGCATCAAAAGAATTGGGGTCCCACAGACCGCAATGTCAACCAGGCATGAGGCAGGGTCGACGATCTACCCTACCCCAATAAGTGACACATGGATATACTGTAGATAGTCTTAGGGACGCAACTTCCCATATGATTGTCTTGAAATCGGCCGTCTCGTGTGGGCATGTTCTCTCCGTGTGCGGTCCCTTCTTCAGTCAGATTATTCGAAGTACTACTGTACGAGTTTTAGCACGATCTTCGCAGAAGTTTCTGTGCCAAAAAAACACAAGACCTAGGACATTCAGAGTCAGAAATTCTCGATGACACCTGAAAAGTCACAAAATAAATATTTCACTGGAAAAAGATGCATGTCCCCAAGAAAACGTGTGTAGTCCCCAAGAAAAGGTGAAGCATTTCACCCAGTGGATTTCACCAAGACGCCCCGAATCTGCTTCCGTGCCGTCCGTGCAGCCTCGATCCGTCGAAAATTGAAGGGTTGCAAAAAGAAGACCACACTTGAAATGGCTATGGCGACCCAAATTATGGTACCATTTTAATGGTCATTTTTAATGGTAAATTAACATAAACCCAACCAACTATAGGGTTCATAATTTTGATACCCAAATTATCAGGTCAACACAAATCTGACAATGAAGAATTGAGGATATTGAGGTACACAAATCAATTTTAGTCTCTCTCATGTTCATTAGACCAGCAAATCCACTGGTTGATGATCATAGATTTGTTTAGATCGTCTAAGTCCGAAGTCAGTTGGAGGATCATGGTCGAGGGGATTCCCCATGTTGAGAGACCCCCATATGGATTGTGGTTAAATGAAATATATATCATCATTCACCATCATTCACCCATCAGGGTGTCGCACTGCTCAGATTTTCTCGTGCGCAAATCAGTATGGCGCGTCCTTGAGGACGGAAATTTCTTGGTGAATCACCCCTGTGGATGGTAAAAACAAGTGAGCAACGGGTGGCATGTCATTGAAGTACTGTGTGTTGAGATGGCGTGGTATGATCTGCATTCCATTTCGAGGGAAATAGCGCTAACCCATAATAAGGCTGGAAACTACCGGGTAGTTCATTCTCAGCAGAATATGACCAAATCTTCCCTTTTTATGGTACCCCCAAATCCCATGATTCATCATCGTACTTCCATTGATATGGCCATTAGTTATCATGTCATCATCTTCAGACAAACCCATATGCTATATACTCTAAACCATGTTATACATGATCATACTTTTTAAAAAAAAACTTATGGGTGGTTTATCCCATTATCTATAGGTTTTCAACCATCCTGTAGGTGGTCTCTTGGATTTCGCAACCGACTCACCCACTTCTCCGATCCAAGCGTCACACATGACCCCAAGAGCCCCAGGTTGCCAAGCTAGCCTCTGCGGGCGAACACATCATGGGAAACCAAACATCAAGCAATGGGAACCCTGGGAATCCAAAAATGATGGCTGGCTATACAAATATGACGTACATGTATATACAGTATGTATTATACATACATATTCCTATGAAAATGAATTGATGACACTCCCCCAATATGATAAAAAGGATATATCAGCCAACTTTTTGAACATAGCACATGTGACATTGAATCATCATCAAAGAGTAAAATTTGAGAAAGGAGGGATCATGAAAACTAACAGAACCAGAAAGGATTCTGACAAATGAAACTCTCATGATTCAAAAATTGGGTCATGACTGCGAAATGGTTTCTCCAGGCTTCAGGAACGCTGCCCGTATCTTCAGCAATGTAAGATCGTTTCGGCTGCTGTTCGACGCGAATCTCTGGACAAATCAGTGGGAAGAAACTGCGAAATTGAATTTTTGAGTTCATCCTATCTTGTGGTAAACTAACATAACTATGGAAAATCACCATTTTCTATGGGAAAATCCATAATTTCTATGGCCATTTTCAATAGCAAACTGTGAGTTTACCAGAGGGTACGTGAAAATTGGGAACCCCAACTCACAAAACCGGAGTAGCTCTAGACATCTTTGGCCATGTCCTGACCATTTCATCACCAAACTCGTCATGTCTGACGGCCTGGACGGCTTTCTGCCAGACCTGGGGAGACGCCTGGACACCAGGTCCGGAGCAGCCGAGGTTTCGAAAAAGGCGTCACGGTGCTTATAAATTACATATGCTATACAAAGGCATAAAAAAGCATGTGTAAATATATATATACTGTATATACAAGTCTATCCATATATTTGTATGTATATAAGATTCCATCGCTAATATTGCAAGTACTTATCCCAGGAGTTGTCCATTACTGTAATTATCCATTTCTGATCCATTAAAGTTATTAAAGTAGATATAATACTGAGATATATTGAGTTTCATACATATTTAAACTAGATCAATGAGGATTTTAGGACATTTCCCAAATCTCTGTCGACTCCAGGGATGCCAAATGGCCCCCCTTTTAAAATCTCTGCCTCCCCACGCGAGGGCCAGCGACAGCTCCACATCCAGCGTCACGAGGAGTTGCGTCCAGCCATGGAATGGCGTTCTTCGCCATCCGAAGCGGTTTTTGAATGGCAGGGAGATGGGGATGATGTGGACATTTGGATCCAAATGGATCCAAATGGATCTAGAAATAGATCCAATTATATAGCCTGAATAATGGTGTCGTATACTGCCACATCTTACTACTTTTACCATGTTTTGGTATTTGGAGGGTGTCTAGGTACATGCTATTGTGTTTTTTCATTTCGGACCTCTGAACATTGGTATAGAGGGGTGTCCTTGTAATTCTTGCCTGAAACCATTTGCAACTACGGTTCGAGACAGTTTGGGAGGGTTTTGCGTGCAAGTAACAAATCCGCCGACCCCTGCCAACAGCAGGGGGAGCGCGTCAGAGAAGAGATGACAAGCAACAAGTGTCGACAAGGAGGACAGAAAAAGGAGCAAGGTGCCGTGTCAGAAAGCACCGTTAGGCACTAGGGGCCGTTGCCCGCAGTCCCGGTCCGTCCCTGAGGGCCATGCTGTTTGGGTGTGGCGAAGGCGCCGTTTTTGAGCTTGAACGGCTGTAAGACAGCCAGTTTTCTATTAGGTTCAGAAAGCGACGGTAGGCCGGCCCGCAGCCCCGGTCCGTCCCTCAGGGCCATGCTGTTTGGGTGTGGCGAGGGCGCCGTTTTAGAAGGTTCGCCGGCTGGAAGACAGCTAGTNGCCCGCAGCCCCGGTCCGTCCCTCAGGGCCATGCTGTTTGGGTGTGGCGAGGGCGCCGTTTTAGAAGGTTCGCCGGCTGGAAGACAGCTAGTTTTCTTATCGGCTCAGAAGGCAACGTTAGGCACTCGGGGCCGTTGCCCGCAGCCCCGGTCCGTCCCTCAGGGCCCTGCTGTTTGGGTGTGGCGAAGCCGCCGCTTTGGAACGTTTGCCGGCTGGAAGACAGCTAGTTTTTCTTATAGGCTCAGAAGGCAACGTTAGGCACTAGGGGCCGTTGCCCGCAGGCTCAGTCCGTCCCTCAGGGCCCTGCTGTTTGGGTGTGGCGAAGCCGCCGTTTTGGAAGGTTTGCCGGGTGGAAGACAGCTAGTTTTCTTCTAGGCTCAGAAGGCAACGTTAGACACTAGGGGCCGTTGCCCGCAGCCCCGGTCCGTCCCTCAGGGCCATGCTGTTTGGGTGTGGCGAAGCCGCCGTTTTGGAAGGTTCGCCGGCTGGNGCCCGCAGCCCCGGTCCGTCCCTCAGGGCCATGCTGTTTGGGTGTGGCGAAGCCGCCGTTTTGGAAGGTTCGCCGGCTGGAAGACAGCTAGTTTTCTTGCAGGCTCAGAAGGCAACCTTAGGCACTGGGGGCCGTTGCCCGCAGCCCCGGTCCGTCCCTCAGGGCCATGCTGTTTGGGTGTGGCGAAGCCGCCGTTTTGGAAGGTTTGCCGGCTGGAAGACAGCTAGTTTTCTTCCAGGCTCAGAAGGCAACGTTAGACACTGGGGGCCGTTGCCCGCAGCCCCGGTCCGTCCCTCAGGGCCATGCTGTTTGGGTGTGGCGAAGCCGCCGTTTTGNGGCCGTTGCCCGCAGCCCCGGTCCGTCCCTCAGGGCCATGCTGTTTGGGTGTGGCGAAGCCGCCGTTTTGGAAGGTTCGCCGGCTGGAAGACAGCTTGTTTTCTTCTAGGCTCAGAAGGCAACGTTAGGCAGTCGGGGTCGTGGCTCGCAGGCCCAGTCCTTCCCTCAGGGCCCTGCTGTTTGGGTGGCGAAGCCGGTGTTTTAGAAGGTTCGCCGGCTGGAAGACAGCTAGTNGGTCGTGGCTCGCAGGCCCAGTCCTTCCCTCAGGGCCCTGCTGTTTGGGTGGCGAAGCCGGTGTTTTAGAAGGTTCGCCGGCTGGAAGACAGCTAGTTTTTCTTATAGGCTCAGAAGGCAACGTTAGGCACTAGGCGCCGTTGCCCGCAGCCCTGGTCCGTCCTCAGGGCCATGCTGTTTGGGTGTGGCGAGGGCGCCGTTTTCGAAGGTTCGCCGGCTGGAAGACAGCTAGTTTTCTTATAGGCTCAGAAGGCAACGTTAGGCACTAGAGGCCGTTGCCCGCAGCCCCGGTCCGTCCCTCAGGGCCATGCTGTTTGGGTGTGGCGAAGCCGCCGTTTTGGAAGGTTCGCCGGCTGGAAGACAGCTTGTNGGGCCATGCTGTTTGGGTGTGGCGAAGCCGCCGTTTTGGAAGGTTCGCCGGCTGGAAGACAGCTAGTTTTCTTATAGGCTCAGAAGGCAACGTTAGGCAATGGGGGCCGTGGCTCGCAGGCCTAGTCTGTCCATCAGGGCCATGCTGTTTGGGTGTGGCGAGGGCGCCGTTTGAGAAGGTTCGCCGGCTGGAAGACAGCTAGTTTTCTTCTAGACTCAGAAGGCAACGTTAGGCACTGGGGGCCGTTGCCCCCAGCCCCGGTCCGTCCCTCAGGGCCATGCTGTTTGGGTGTGGCGAAGCCGCCGTTTTGGAACGTTTGCCGGCTGGAAGACAGCTAGTTTTTCTTATAGGCTCAGAAGGCAACGTTAGGCAGTGGGGGCCGTTGCCCGCAGGCTCAGTCCGTCCCTCAGGGCCCTGCTGTTTGGGTGTGGCGAAGCCGCCGTTTTGGAACTTTTGCCGGCTGGAAGACAGCTAGTTTTTCTTATAGGCTCAGAAGCGTTGCAATCCGTCACCCCCGGCAACGGGCGTCCGAGTCAGGGTCCCTCAGGGCCCTGCTGTTTGGGTGTGGCGAAGCCGCCGTTTTAGAAGGTTCGCCGGCTGGAAGCTAGTTTTCTTCTAGGCTCAGAAGGCAACGTTAGGCACTAGGGGCCGTTGCCCGCAGCCCCGGTCCGTCCCTCAGGGCCATGCTGTTTGGGTGTGGCGAGGGCGCCGTTTTAGAAGGTTCGCCGGCTGGAAGACGGCTAGTTCTTTTCCTTATAGGTTCATGGGCAACGTTAGGCACTAGGGGCCGTTGCCCGCAGCCCCAGTCCGTCCCTCAGGGCCATGCTGTTTGGGTGTGGCGAAGCCGCCGTTTTGGAACGTTTGCCGGCTGGAAGACAGCTAGTTTTCTTCTAGGCTCAGAAGGCAACGTCAGGCAGTGGGGGTCGTGGCCCGCAGGCCTAGTCCGTCCCTCAGGGTCCTGCTCTTTGGGTGTGGCGAAGCCGCCGTTTTAGAAGGTTCGCCGGCTGGAAGACAGCTGGTTTTCTTACCTTAGACTTGGCGATGTTGTGCTGTTGCCTGGTTGCCTTGTGGTGGCTTTTTGGGTGTTTCTTGTTGTTGACGTTGTTTTTGTGGTTGCTGCTGCTGCTGCTGCT
>BGPT01001295.1:5661-77564 GCA_003297045.1 Symbiodinium sp. clade C Y103
CCAAACGCCTAGAAGAAAAAAATAGGAAACGTTCGCAACGGGTAATTTTTGGCCAGTAGCAATGGCTATATAGCTACACGATTACAGCAAAAAACATCACAAAACAAAAAATTTAAATTCTGATCTAATAACAATATATTTCAATTAAAATTACATGATATGGTTGGTTGGTCGACTATAAGTTGTGTTTATCATTGCCGTCATAATTATGTTGTTCCTATCCCCCTATGGATATTTATGGATGCATTAACATATGCCTAGTATAGATAGTTAGAATTTGTCAATACCATTTATATTGCAAGATAATTATTCTATTTATAATTCTGCAGGTAGATTTGGAATTTGAATTTTGGAATTCTAAATTATTAAATTTGAAATTTATATTTATAGATACCTAAAATAGATGGTCAGAATCTGCCATTACCATTTATTCTATATCATCTTTATTCTGCTTATAATTCTTCAAATAGATCTGGAATTTGAATTTGGAAATCTGTAATATTAAATTTGAAATCTATTTTAATATACCGTTGATATTGGTGATTAGAATATATTAATACCATTCCCCGTCGGTCGAAGTCCTCGCTAAACTAGGTCTTTGCTAAAGGCCTGGTTAAACTAGGCACTTAGGACGGAGGTTTTCTTTATACGATTATTTTGGATATCATATTTTTGTGAGACTTAGCCAAGCAAGGTCCCACCCCGAAAGATATCCCATGCTTGACAAATCGAGCGCGCACCTTTGCGATTTGCGAAAATAGTGACACCGTGAAAAAACCGTGAAAAGGCCATGAAAAGCCAGTGCAAACTACGTGAAAAGGCAGTGAAAAACTCACAAAATCAGGTTTGCGCAAAAGGGCACAAAATCACATATTTTTGCGATTTTGCAACCGCATTTTTTCACGAGTGCTCCCGCTGTATTTGAGTCCTGCTCATCTTACCGCGGAAATGTTGAATCTTTTCAATGTATGCGTTTTTTGAGGCCTTTAGTCATTTAGGTCCTTTATGGTCCTTTACTCAAACGGCCGCGTTAAATTCGTCCTTTGGACTGACCGGGATTTATATTAGAAGATATTTATTCCCCATTTGCCAGGTGAGGGCCACTAGATTTTATAAGAGTTACATCGCCCGCCCACCGCGCCCGCCCACCGCGCCCACCTCCGCCGCCTCCTCGCCAGCTCCAGATCGTAGAGGGCACTGCCGGACCTCAACCGCGAGCCCCAGATCCCAATAGATCCTAGGGGTGCTGCCGGACCTCAACCGCGAGCTCCAGATCCCAGTGGGCATTGCCGGACCTCAACCACGAGCCCCAGATCCCAGTGGGCACTGCCGGACCTCAACCGCGAGCCCCAGATCCCAGTAGATCCTAGTGGGCACTGCCGGCCCTCAACCGCGTGCTCCAGATCCCAGTGGGCATTGTACCAGATAGAATGCCACAAAGAATAGCAGAAAGATATACCAGATAGAATGCCAGACTAGATGCCAAATAGAATGTCAGAAGATATGCCAGATAGAATGCCAGATAGAATGCCAGAAAGAATGCCAGATAGAATGTCAGATAGAATGCCAGATAAAATTCCAGATAAAATATCAGAATATATGCCAGATAAAATGCCAGATAGAATGCCAGATAGAATGCCCAGATAAAATGAGAAGATATACCAGATAAAATGCTAGAAAGAATGCCAGATAGAATGTCAGAATATATGTCAGAAAGCATGCTAGATAGAATGCCAGATAGAATGCCAAATAAAATACCAGATAGAATGTCAGAATATATGTCAGAAAGAATGCCAGAATGAATCTTAGATAGAATGCCAGAAAGAATACCAGATAGAATGCCAGATAGAATACCAGATAGAATGACAGATAGAATATTAGATAGAATGGCAGAATACATGTTAGAAAGAATGCCAAATAGAATGTTAGATTATATGTCAGAGCATATGTCAGCGAAAATGTCAGATAGAATGCCAAGAGGAAGAGGAGGAAAAGATAATTCTGATGAAATCTAGAGATCGAAGGTCTTTAGATTTTATTAGAGTTGCGGTTTCCTATCATCACCCTCTTGGCGCCCCTGATCCCCCCCCCCAGGGGGTAAAAAAAATAACATACATTATTACATTTTTATACCCCCTAGAAATAAATAGGATTGGGGGGGGGACACAAATATAATATAGCAGGTATGGGGGGATACAGCCACCATGTTACATTTTCTAAGGGCCCCCCCATGAACATCCACGGAAATGCTTCCAGGGGGGGGGGGCCTGGGGAAGAGATATTGTAACATACTTGTGTGGGATACCCAAAAAATTGATGATACTTTCTACGGTCCCTATCCCCCCCCATCCCCACCACCCCCCCTATCATTCCTTCTGATTCAACGTTTTTGGGGGCAATGCCAGTGGTAGTTCAAAGCAATCTTGAAGGACGGTTCGCCCTACAATTTCTGAAATGATTTTACTATCTCATAACATCTCTGAAATCATTGAGCAAGATGCTTTTTCCTGTGATATGCTGTGATCGTGGACGGCATGGATCAAAATGGATCAGCCATGATCATCCATGATCAAACAAAATGAAGTGAGCGTGATTGAACGTAACATTGGGAGATATTGGGAGAATAGATAAGAGATGGTCTTTGAGATTGTCAGAGATGATGAGAGTAGATGAGAGATGATGAGAGTAGATGAAAATAGAATTTTTGAGGTCAGCATTAATACCTATCAATACCTCAAAAGAGTAATATATTTTTTTGAGGTCAATAAGTCGGATGTTGCCTTATGCTGTTCAACCAAACTAAAAATAGTAAGATCCAATATTCAGGGTTTATGCTTGCAAAAAAAGTAATATTACAATTTTATGTTTACTTGATAAATTTGAGTAAAATTACCTATATATATATATATATAGCATATAGCCAGGGTGGCCAAATCCTGCATGGGAGCATTCCAAAAATGTATGTTGTATTTTTCACCCCCTGGGGGGGGGTAAGACGGTCGTGATGCTTTCCTCCTCTTCCCTACTAGAAAATTTTGCTAGAAAAAATATGAAAATTTATATTATATTCATGGTGGGGATTATACGAAGAAAATAAATATATTTGGAATTCTGGAGGTGGATATAGAATTTGAATTTTGGAAATTTACGATATTAAATATGAAATTTATATTAATTTATTGCTATGAGGTATTAGGAATTTCCGTGTAGATTTTATTACGGCATCTTTAGTTTGCTTGCAATTCTGTAAATAAAATTAAAATTTAAATCTTGGAAATTTATGATAGTAAATGAAATACGAACGAAATATAAATGAAATTTGGACATATCTCTAAATATAATAGGGTCTGGAATGGTTTATTTAGGGTTCGAAAAAAATAAAATCTGAAATGGTTATTTCTTTATTGTAAACCTTAGCCTCTCTACTATTTTAGACCCCTGGAATTTATATAAGTGGGGATTGGTAACACCATATAAAACCCTTGGATTTGCTATTATTTCAGACCTCTGCCCTTTTAAATGATTTTGGTAATATAATGTTAGACCCATGGATTTGGGATTATTTCAGACCTCTGCATCCCCGACCTAATTTCCACTACAGAATGGGAGGCCTTGTGCCCCGTATGAGGTGCCTCGTTTGAGTAACCCCACAAAATTAAAAATGGGGTTGGGAATTTTATTTTGTAGCAAAAGGTTGGGAATTTTATTTTGTAAGGGTTAAAGCGAGTGGGTTTTGTCTTTGTTTGCAAAAAATTAGAATGCGGTTTTGGCTTCGCGTAATTGGGTTCGGATTGGGTTCTGTCTTTGCTTCGGGTGGTGGGATACAAGGAGGGGTTATGATGCGGACTTCTGCAATTGTATGTCCTTCGTGTGGCCCTTGGGGTTTGACCCGAGGGTATCTCTTAAAGGCTGCAGGATGTTTGAGTCCTGTGCACGCGTGAAGGGATGGAGTTGCGGAACGATGCATCATGATTCTGAAGCGGCAGGGGAGGTGGTCTTGTTGGGGAGGTTCGTGTTCTGCTTTGTTCGTTGTATGTCTTTGTTGGTTGCTATGTCGTGTTCGCCTTCAGGGCTTTGTCATCTTTTTGCGTTTGCTTGGTGCTATCAACCCTCTGCTCTGCTCCTTGCGTCGTTTCTGGTAGTTCGTATTTTTCTTGAGCGGTTACTTGCTGCCAAGATCATTCAGAAATTTCAATTTTAAAATGAATTTAAAATCAGAAATTTGAATACCATCATTTACATGGGGGGCCCCCGGCGTTCTTCACCTGCAGACCCTGGCAGACGAGTCTTTTTAAATTTTCCCTTGAAAAATGATAATGCTGAAATTGAATCCTGTCAGACCTTCTGTAAAATTCCAGGGGCTTGGGTCTAGGCAAGTTTTCCCGATTATTCCCACGGGGTCTGAAGAGGTTTTCTCATACCCTGTTATTTACATATATAGCTCATCCCAACATAATATAATTTCACCTCACCTCTCTATATTTTTCTGATATCCAACGCAAGATGAGCCAGAATAGCATTTTTTCTCGCGAATGGCTTGTCAAAATTTATTGAATCAATGCATAAAGGCATGTGATTAATTTGATATGAAAAATCGGGATGGGGAATTTGCAGCAACGCCCATACATAAATCGAACATGCATCCCTGATCTGTGTTGATCAAAATATCCATCTCTTTACACAACGGGTTTCAAGGTCATTTATTATATCCTAGGTCAGTATGCTAATTGGTCGCCAGCCATGACCCAATTCAGCCATCCTTTCACATCTCTTCTACCTCCTATTACACCACTCTTTTCACCCTTAATCTCCAACCTTTAGATACTAATACCTTTTGTTCAACCAATGGACTTGGAGGAAATTATGGGTCTAATATTACCTTCCCTAGGCCAATATATTCAGGAACATTGGCCAGCCTGGGAGGAAACCAATTCAGACCCCCAGGTGCTGACTGATGGCGGCCAGCCATGACCCAACTCAGCCGTCCTTTCACATCGCTTCTACATCCTGTTGCACAAATCAAATCAAAAATTGGATTCACGTCAGATCAAAAATCACAATTCTGAGGTCAGGATTTGTGTTGACAGCAAACTTGAATATATCAAAATTGTTTTAATATCTTGATATATTTTGATATATCTAATAATATATGTTGTAATTCCTAGTGAAATCCTGTAACATAGGTAATTTATAAAGCATACTGAAATTAAAATCTAGGGTCTAAAAAACAATAGCTATTTTTTTTTGGAATTGGATGGGTCTACAGTAATAGCTGACTAGGTTAGACCTTAGTAAATATGTACCAGAGGGCTCCGGTCCTCACTGGTGGCTTCCACAGGCAGGAAGAGGCTGACAAACTTCAGAAATGAAGAGGTCTAAAATGAAGAGGTCTAAAGTGAAGTTTCCAGTCCCCATTTTGCCCGGAAGCTATAACTGCTAATAATAACACCATAGTTAGACCTTGGAAACGGAACCCTAGGTCAGGGTCTATTATGATTTTAGCTTTTGCTGGTTAGACCTAGGTAAATCCATGATAGATCACCCTAAAAAGGTTTACAATGAAATTCCTACAGTCCCCGGCTTGTAATTGAGGGTATATCTGGATCCTTTTGGAAATTATTTATCGAATCTTTGAGGCGCCTTTAGGGCAAATATTTAATAGGAAATTGATTTATCAAAATATTGATTATATTCCTTATAAAAAAAATCTAAATATATTCGATTTTAATTATCTCGGGAAAATAATATCATTATTGGGATCCAGAATCGTCTAGGCCAGCACCTAAACAGATCCCAATGGTATACCGCGCCATGACATCCATAACCAAATCACGGCAAAAACCATTACGCGTTTGTTTTCCGCAACATATATCTGGTGATATAAAATGAATTGAATACGTAGGTGCGAATTTTGGAAATCATACATCCTATTTTTTTATTGGGATGCGGTAATTAAAAAAAAAAAGAAATAAAAAAGGATATATTTATGCAGAACAAACAAGAAGGCAGATAAATAAATAAAGCATCCCGGTCAGCAAGCCAGCCAGCAGGCAGGCAAGCAAACCAGCAGGCAGGCAAGCAAGCAAGCCAACACGCAGGCAGGCAAGCCAGCAAGTCAGCAACCTTGCAAGCCCAAGCCCCCAAAGAAGCATTAAATTTTTATTATTTTTTTAAATATTAAAATATAATTAATTCTATATAATATATTTATTTTTTAATTTCCTGGAATTTGACTAAAATATGCTGCGGTTATTTTGTATATATAATAATTTATTTATTTATTAATTTCTTACCTATTTATATTTATTTATTTATTGGTTTATTTGAATATATATATAATTTATATAGGTATAATAAGAAAAATATATTTAAATAAATTAGTTAAATAAATTATAATTATTTCATTGCATTACGACAATACTACGACGCCAATTAGCAAAATCATGAGAAAAATTAAAATCCCAATAAAGCATTTAATAATTTAATTATATTATTTGTAGTTTATATCAAAATTCCTCGTTTTCGCATACGAATAAAATTCCTATCAATCAAAATCACGCAATTTTTTTTAATTTTACGAATCGAAAAATATTTTTATTTATCTTAATATATATAATTAAAATATACATTATTTTTTTTATTATTCAATTCCATAATTAGTTTTGTTATTAAAATTAATCCAATATATAATTATAAATTTCATCATTAATTATATAATTTTATATTTATATATATATATATATTTTTAATATTTATTTTTTTTAAAAAAAATATATATTTATATAATTATATATATATATATTAATAATAATACATATTTTTAAATTAATTTAATTATAAATTATATATTTTTTTCTTTATATTATTATTCATTATATTTTTTATATTCAAATATATTAATATAAAATATAAATAGATATTAATAATTTATATTTATATAATTATATATATTTTTATGTATATATATGAGCCGTTGTCAAAATTCTTGTTCTTCGTTTGGTTCAAAAAAAGTAGGTATCGCTTTTGGGGGGGGCCCTATCGCTAACCATGGTTTTATAAAAAAGAGGAAGAAAAAAAGAACGGAAAAGGAAATAAAAAAGAAAAATAAAGAGGAACGGAAAAGGAATATAAAAGGAAATAGAAAGGAAAAGAAAAGGAACGAAAGAGGAAAGGAAGAGGAAATGAAAAGGAAAGGAAAAGGAAAAGGAAAAGGAAAAGAAAAGCAACGAAACGGAAGGACAAGTAAGAAGAACGAAAAAGGAAGGAAAAGGAACGTAGGGGGAAAGGAGGAGGAAAGGAAGAGGAACGGAAGGGGAAAGGAAAAAGAAAAGGAAAAGGAACGGAAGAAGAAAGAAAGAGGAAGGGAAAAGGAAAGAAAGTAAAAGAGGAAGCAGTGTCTTTCATTCCGGAAAAGGAAAGGAAAAGGAACGGAAAGGAGGAAGGAAAAGGACAGGAAAAGAAAGGAAAGGGGGAAAGGCTAAAGAAAGCAAAAGAGGAAAGGGTCTATTAGTGGTCTGGGGCTNTATCGCTAAGGTATCGCTAGGGGTATCGCTAATTTCGTCTCTTGCATCTAGGCAACTTTGTCAAACAATTTAAGATGTGGGTATTCTGAACAACTATAGTTATCGCTTTTGGGGGGGCCCTATCGCTACACAGTGTTTTGTGCACTTTCCAGACACCAATGAGCCCTCAATACATAAGTGAGTATACCAGAGTTTTGACCGTACCTCATNGGGGGCCCTATCGCTACACAGTGTTTTGTGCACTTTCCAGACACCAATGAGCCCTCAATACATAAGTGAGTATACCAGAGTTTTGACCGTACCTCATATATCATTATTAATTTATTTATTTAATATATATGGCTATGGCTCAAAAAACGGTTATAGAACGGTACGCGGTAATCCGGACGTATGGAACGAAGGAGTTACACAAATGGTCTGAAATGAATTCAATCTTTTCAAAAGAGTATGGATCGAGGGTATGGATCGGGGAAATGGATCAGGGAGTATGGATCGCCTATGGGTCCGGGGTATGGATCGGGACCTTACATTTTAAGCTGCAGCCATATATATATATATATATTTGAATTGTAAATACTTATAATTAGTGATAGTAATTATAGTTATATATTTTTCATAATAAAATTCAGGAATATTCAGGAATCAATCGAAATTATTCGAAATTATCGAATCGAACCGTCGGAGATTAAAAAATGAAGGGAGCCGCAGGAGCTGTGAACCGCGCGAACCGCTCCACAAACCGAATCGCTGGAACAGTTGAACCGTTTCCCCCTCGTCCCTCTGGACCATTTAGACACTTGAACTTTGTTTTTCGGGGCTGAGAAAACAGCAAATGCGGCTGCATTCCTTCAACAGAGGCAAGTCGGAATAAGTTTGGGCATGCACAACCCTGGCCGCCGTTCAATCATTTGCGGGTACATCTTTATTGAGTATGCTCCTGCGCATCTGGTCAGATTCGTGCTAGGATCATAAACATGGCATATGGTTTGTGGATGTTTGTGGTCATCCATGCCATGCCATTGGAATCCAAACATACTGGCTCATTATGGGTCTATAAATCCCAATGAAACTGGATTGAAGACCATTTCCGGATCCCCAAGGACTCTGTATACAATCCAACGAACTTCACCATGGCTCAGATTCGACAGGAGTCCCAGAAATTCGGACTGGAATCAAAGGCTGTAACCCAACTCTGGAAGGACTCACCAGGATCACAGCAATGGCTTTACCCCATCATCCTCATTCTTGGTTGAGGTCCCCATGATGTCCAATTTTTGGNCACAGCAATGGCTTTACCCCATCATCCTCATTCTTGGTTGAGGTCCCCATGATGTCCAATTTTTGGAGATTAAATCCATGCAATCATTGGGGCTACGAGCTCGTTTTCCACCGCTTCATCCTATTTCCCCTATTTAAAAGACATGTCTAAGTGTCAATTTCCACTGGACTATTACAGGAATCACTGGATTGGTTTAAGGGAAGATCTACAGGAAACACATGGTTTTCACCAACATTTTTAGGGGTTTCCTATACATTTTACCATCCAATTTTGGTTGACTAGGCCGGGTGGTTTCACGCCGCCCAGCTGTCCTTCATAGTGCCTTGCCGCGTGTCCTCATGAGATGTGAAAGAGATCAAAAGAACGGCTCGCGTGCATCAAGAATTCTTCTGTACACATTTGAGTGTTGATTTATGTAACTAGCTTCTGAGTGTTCACTGAAACCGCATCTAGAATGATATATTTATTCATTCACACCGTGGGATAGCTGTACAGCTTTCACAAATATATGAAGAAACGCAAAGAAAAAGGGAAACCAGTTCCATTATATACGTATGTATGTACATGTACATGAAGATGTAGATGTATGTGTATATGTAATATAATATGTATATATGTATATATGTATATATGCATATATATATATGTATATGTATATGTAGAAATGCAGATATGTAGATATGTAGATTTGTAGATTTGTCTGTAGATGTGTATATGTGTATATATGTATATGTATATATATATGTACATATATGTCTATATAAATATGTACATATGTATATACATGTATATATGTATATACATGTATATATGTATATACATGTATATATGTTTATATGTATATACATGTATACATGTACATATGTATATACATGTATACATGTACATATGTATATACATGTATACATGTACATATGTACATATGTACATATGTATATATGTATATATGTATATACATGTATATTTGTTTATACATGTATATATGTATATATGTATATATGTATATATGTATATATGTATATATGTATATATGTATATATGTATATATGTATATTATATATGTATATATGTATATATGTATATATGATTATATGTATATATGTATATGTACATATTCATGTGCACATGTATATGTATACAATGCATATCTCCACATGCGTACGAACATATGTGTTTTTTAACATGTGCAAGTTTCAATCATGATGATTTATGGGCATGTCACGTCACATCCCCACCAGGTCAATGCTGGCTTTGTAGTTCCTAAAGCCCTTTTTTTCGGTGCCAATACCCGAGAAAAAAACAGTCTTAATCACGTATTTCTGTTCTTGTCTTCAAAACAGGCAGTTCAACCGGAATGGATTATAATTTATCTTTGTTCCACTAGGTTTGATTCAAACTACTGGCAAGATATTGCGCTTATATAATTGTGTGGGAAACACAATTATAAGCCTACACTATTCACCACTCTTTCTTCNTTCCACTAGGTTTGATTCAAACTACTGGCAAGATATTGCGCTTATATAATTGTGTGGGAAACACAATTATAAGCCTACACTATTCACCACTCTTTCTTCCGTTAGCTTGTATTGACAACCTTACCCCCAAAACAGGGTTTCTATTTGGGCTTATCAAATGATCTCATATAAACGTTAAATTGTGTATGTAGATGCACGTAGCTATTGGCATGCCAATCTGGTGTATTGATCTTGCGACAGGCTTTGTCTCAAAATAGGGTGCCAAGAAAAAAACACTAGTTACCCTCTGGTTATTTAACATAGCCATAGAAAATCCCCTATAAATGGAGGTTTTACAGTAATGGGAAAATCATCCAAAATTAGCCATTTTTCATGGCTATGTTAAATAACCACAGAGTAATCATCACTTTGCCCATCAGAATTGCCACATCCAGGGATTANTGGGAAAATCATCCAAAATTAGCCATTTTTCATGGCTATGTTAAATAACCACAGAGTAATCATCACTTTGCCCATCAGAATTGCCACATCCAGGGATTATACCCCCATTGCCACCGGTTGCGACCATCCACCTATCACTGGGTGCGATTTTTTCCATTTAATCCTGGCCCTTGAAGAACGGGATCCTGGCCGTTCATGCAATAGATTATNCCACCGGTTGCGACCATCCACCTATCACTGGGTGCGATTTTTTCCATTTAATCCTGGCCCTTGAAGAACGGGATCCTGGCCGTTCATGCAATAGATTATATATGACAAATAGATACAAATAGTATAACATAGTCATATATTAATCTATAATCTACCATATTTTGGATGACAAATGAATATAGCATAGTATAAACCCAGAACTAATTCTCTACCAACAAAAAAAACCAATAGATGTTTTTTTCACCATCAAATATGCCCATCAGCCCACAGATATCTCTTAAATCCGGAATATGTCATCAACCAACAGGGGTAGTTTACTACCGCNCAATAGATGTTTTTTTCACCATCAAATATGCCCATCAGCCCACAGATATCTCTTAAATCCGGAATATGTCATCAACCAACAGGGGTAGTTTACTACCGCGACCCAGCCTGTGTTTCCTCGTCTCAGCTGCTACTACGGCCTATGGAGACGTCACTATCAAAACATGCCAAACATGGGACGTATCAAACACGGTCAAAAACCAATTTATATAATTATCCCATTTAAATGTTCTTTTTGAGTTTTGACTGTTGCTCTTTAAATGGGAGTTTTGACCCAAACAAATAGGGGAACACATCGTGGATTTCACCAGCTTCAATGNATTTAAATGTTCTTTTTGAGTTTTGACTGTTGCTCTTTAAATGGGAGTTTTGACCCAAACAAATAGGGGAACACATCGTGGATTTCACCAGCTTCAATGGGTGATTCCTTTGCGAATGAACGAACAATTGCCCATGACATGAATTCCATTGGGAAAATTCATTTCGTTGTAACCCCACTGACCTTTTTAATGCATGAAATTGCCCCCTTCAAAAAGTGGAGAAATGGTGGACACAGATCAAATTGGAGGTTCAACATCAACAAATTGTGGTTTGAATATATATGGTTTATATGGGGGTTTCCCAAAGTCGGGATCCCCAAGTCACCATGGGTTAACCTAGGACCTAAGTCATGGTCTGACTTGGATGATTTGGGGCTCNATATGGTTTATATGGGGGTTTCCCAAAGTCGGGATCCCCAAGTCACCATGGGTTAACCTAGGACCTAAGTCATGGTCTGACTTGGATGATTTGGGGCTCCATTTTCGGAAACCTCCATAGAATATGGTTGTAAGAAAACGGTTTGAGATGATTTTACCCAATCATTCATAAACTCAGAAATGGCTAAATCATCCGCAATTGGAGGTAAACTGATTGAATTCCCATATATTGGGTTAATTTGGCATTTAGGTTGCAGTAGGATCTAATTAATATGCTTTCTTTAGAGTAAACTGTATTGTTTGCCACAAGTTCCAGCATTTATGCTTCTACAGAACTCCCCTTAAAAACATGATAGAGCCTATACCTAAGGTATACTGTATCACTGGATTGGTTAAAGGGAATATCTACAGGAAACTATGGCTTTTCGCATGAAATATAAGGGTTTCCTGTAAAATATATGAATAGTATGCCTCTTAAGTATCACCCATGACGACGTGATCCCAAATCATGACTAAGATCCAAGACATTCCACCAAAGAGGGCTGAAAGGGGGTATAGGAGAATCCAGTAAGATGGCACACCGAAACCAGGTGAACTAAGATGGCAACCGTCGTTTTTGGATTCGAAAAATCACAGGGGTCAAAGTGGTCATCAGTAGTCATCAAGGCTCCACCCCAGAGGCCAAAGATGGCACAATGCTCTTCGTGGGTTCCATCTTTGTGACTGACAGTCAAGAAAAGGGATGCTGAGACCATTTCGGGCATTGTGTGCCATCTTAGTTTGCCATCGTCGACCCACGCTATCTTAGCGATACTCCCATCTTAATTCACCCGTTTTTGCATATGAGGGGGTGGGACACTAAGATGGCACACACCTCTCTCAAGACCATTCAAACATGGAAGACTATGCAGACATGAAGGCAAGACCATGCAAAAGTGTAGAAAACACACGGGAGGATCCAAGAAAAACCATGGACAATGGAGCAGCACAAGCCAAAAGTGATGGTCGAAACATACATGGAGCTTTCCAATACGGGACCGGTGCATGATTTTTGCATATGCCGGGGGCTCACACTAAGATGGCACACCTCTCTCGAGACTATTCAAACTGGGAAGACTATGCAGACATGAAGGCAAGACCATGCAAAAATGTAGAAAACACACTGGAGGATCCAAGAAAAAAGCATGGACAATGGAGCAAAACAAACCAAAAAAATAAAGGTCAAAACCTACATGGAGCTTTCCAACACAAGACAGGTGCATGATTGTTGCATATGCAGGGGGTTGCCACTAAGATGGCACACCTTGCTTCCAACAAACGCGGGGGATAGCGGCACTAGTTGTGGATAGTTTTGGCGTATTTAGTCATGAGGATGGCACACAGAAATGGGGGGGGCTCTCTAGAGTGCCATCATAGCGTCGGAGGACACATTTCGGCCATAGACGCCTCTATGATGGCATAAATGCATCATTTTGCGTATGCCATCAATTCGGACATCCCTATAGGTTTTTTATGATCTCTCATGAATTATCATTATTTTTGGAACTTCCAACCAAATAAACCGCATCCTGGATTGACATTGAGGGACCAGAATCTGCGGAAGTCTCATGGATTTTATCAGCCAAATCAGATCTGCAAATTCTCACTGAAGTAAAGTCTGGAACATGGTAGATATGTGGACCGAACCAAGCAAACATGGGGGTGCAAGCAGCAAAGGATTTAGCGGAGGTGAGATTTGAAACACAACACCGGCGTGGCGGCCGTGTCTCAAAGAATCCAGATCTATCATGGAAGGCCCAAGTAACTAAAATGAGGACAAACCTATTCTATGGCAAACCCCAAAACGGAGAAAAACATAGATTTTGCATCTCTAAAGTTGTCTAGATTTCTATATTTTTGAGGGTCACTGCTGTATATGTCTTTTTCTCGCTAACAACCATCATTGAGTTTCTTCGATGTTTTGTAGCATCTGCGTCATGTCTTCATCACCAGATTATGCCCAACTGCCCAGCTGCCCAGCTGTTGTATAAGGACATGGAGATCTATGTAATTTATTCATATATACCATCCGGTAATCAAACATGGCCATGCTAGATCTCCTGTAAATGGAGGTTTCAAACGCTGGGAAAATCATCGAAATCATGGATTTTCCAGCATGCCATGGAGCTGATTTACCGGATTTCATGTGGCAAGCCCAAGCATCAACCCCAATATTCAATACCCTCTGGTAAACTAACATAGCTATTGAAAATCACCGTGCTATTAGTGGGAAAATCAACGAACTTTCTATGGTAATTTCCAATGGTTATGTTAGTTTACCAGAGGGTATATGTCATTAAATCACCATTCAATCAATATTGGTGTAGAAACGACAAATTTCGGGGGCACATCATGGCGAACAAGCGGAAGCGCTGCCCTCGGTGGCCTCGTTCTTTCCGATCTCGATCTCCACCAGCGGGCTTAGTGACGTTGGCTGTTGAGCGTTTGACATCGGGACATCCGGTCATTTTTTCAGGGAACCATTTTGAATGGATGGGGCGGAATCCGTGAAAATTTGTTCGCATTCATCTTTCAGTTGCTTCTTTGGGGCCATTTTCCGGAGTAACAGTATGTAACAGTAATATGTTCCTAGATGTTCCCTGCAAATTCAGGCAAATTCCCAACGTGGTGGACAAACCAACGGAACAACAACAATAAATCTTAAGCAAAAAACAGGATCCCGTTGCGGCATCGCTCAATTTTGTTGCGAATGGACCAACGGCTGGTCATGTTCACTGTTCAGCTAAAAAAAANATAAATCTTAAGCAAAAAACAGGATCCCGTTGCGGCATCGCTCAATTTTGTTGCGAATGGACCAACGGCTGGTCATGTTCACTGTTCAGCTAAAAAAAACATATTTTCTGCTATGGTCTGGAGAATCATGATATATAAATCAACATATACTAAAAAACATCTAAAAAAACTCAAAAGTTCGGCCTACTGGGCCTGCGATTGCAATTTCACCCATTTCCAACATGTTAACATGCATAAAACATTAACCGCTGTGTTTTCCAACATATCAGATATATGTCGACTTTTTAGATCCTTTTGGTTTGTTTTGTCGTTTTTTCTTGGTAATAGTGGTCGCTTCCCCAATACACACTGCAGTTTGGTTTGGACGCTTCAATTGAGGGCTGCAACATGCATTTTTGTCCAGTACAGCACGGTGGCCATTGCTACAACTTGTTTGTCTTCACCAATGTTTCTATTGGGTTTCATNGCTTCAATTGAGGGCTGCAACATGCATTTTTGTCCAGTACAGCACGGTGGCCATTGCTACAACTTGTTTGTCTTCACCAATGTTTCTATTGGGTTTCATGGACTGGTCATCAGAATTGAAACCCAGATTTGCCTGGCTCCACCATCCATCCATGAAGCAAGAATTTAAGGGTGGTAACCCAATCGCGTTCCTACAACTCCATAACGAATCCCCAAGAGAAACCGTAATTTTGATGTTTTCTTTGCCACTGATCATTTGCCGGACGGGTCAAATTTTGACAAATCTGTAAGCAATCTCAAAATTCCGTGTGCTCCATGGGAATCATGTACCACATTCACCCTTTAAAATGATGCAGTCATATTCCCTCAATCGATTCCCCAAGTGGAATGAAAAAAGTGGGAAAATTGACAGCAAATCAGCGACTCAGCAAGTCAAGGTATATTATTTCAGGATATCCCATTCATATTCCAATATACCCTCTGGTTATTTAACATGGCCGTGGAAGCCATGGCTCATTTAGTTCGAGGATTTTCCCAGCTATAAACCTCCATTTTATAGAGGATTTTCCATAGCTATGTTAAATAACCAGAGGGTATATGTCATTAAATCACCATTCAATCAATGCTTACATCACATTGCTAAAGCCCACTTGTTTATCCATCCCATACGGCCAGATTTACCTGGCACACACCAGGCTTGGCGAGGCCCCCCACTCTCCGATAGCCTTCGGGGTGCTTGAAGACACAATCCTGACGCAACGGACGCTTGGTTGGATCCCCATGAAAAAAGTCCCATGAGGAGTGCTTATATAGAAAATCACCATTTTTGTAAACAACTTTGGCTCTTCCCAAAGAATAAATCACCATTACAATCACCATAAAAAATCACCTTTAAACAAATGATCAGAGCTTAATTCACAATTTTGGATAAACAATCAAATTCTGATAAATTAATCATAGCTATGGAAAATCTCCGCTTTTAATTGGTAAATCATCGAACTAAATGGGCNTCAAATTCTGATAAATTAATCATAGCTATGGAAAATCTCCGCTTTTAATTGGTAAATCATCGAACTAAATGGGCCATCCCATAGTTACGTCACAAATTATATACTGGAATTCCCAAACCACATTTAACTATCATGTGGTTGGGAAACTCAATTCGTAGCTCCATCCGGCTCTATGGATACCCCTACCACTGGACAGTTGTTTGACCAACAGTGCCGCCCAACAAGTTATCACAGTATCTATTAATCAACAGTCCCAGCCTTCCAAAAATGTGAAGAGTTTACCCACAAAATAGCCTGTTGGGCACAATTATTTGTCTTCAAGATATTTTAACATGGTAAATCTACTCCATGGAGAGAGCACATGGGAAATCTACTGACATCTGCGTAAGCACTCAAGGATCACATGAAAATCAGGTAAAGAAGAAGTCGCCTTCCTTGTACCCAGGACCAGAAATGTCAAAGATGGGCATATGGTATACCCTCTGGTAAACTAACATAGCTATTGAAAATGGCCATTTAAAGTGGATTTTCCCATTGAAAATGGTGATTTTCCATAGTTATGTTAGTTTACCAGAGGGTAATATGCAATACAAATCCCTACGGGTCTGTCCGAAAATGTGCTACGTTACATATTCCCAAGTCTATCTCACAGAGAAAAGTATGATCAACCAGTAGATTTTAAGAGTATTTACCATGACACACCCATGGTACCGGCAGGGCATTGACGGAGCTAAAGAGCCCGTGCTATAATTCCACCAAAGTAATTGGAAAACTTTATATATAGACATTGACTCGCATTATCGATGTATATATATAATTATATATATATATGTGTGATAATATATACTGTATACACTGTACATATACAGATTTCTGTGATTTCATCTATCAATAATCCATGCAGTATTACGGAAACTCCGCTTTCACCATTTTCAGCACCGGATTTTGTTTCGCCCGAGCCCAGGAGTTTGCAAAATTCCGGTCCTTTCGGGTGCAATCGACGCCGAACTTACAGGGTGTATTCTCCATCCTGGACCGGAGGTGTTGCTGAGTTTATCGGATTCAAATGAGAAACCCATAGATAGTATAGTTTATCTATGGATATCTATGGGATTCAAATGAGAAATGGTTCTTATCTAACATTAGTATGTGGGTAAGTTACGCTTAGCCTCATCCCCGCTTCAAAAACATGTTCATATTTAACACATTTCAACACCCCCTGAGCACATTTCATGACACAGATAGATGGAAAATCCCCTGTGATTTTCCATGGTTTCTTCAGGTGTTGGTCCAACCTGAAAGCCCTTCCCAGCTGGATCTGGGCAGATGGTCTCCATTGTTGGTTGGTTCATTCTCGATAGGATTGACTCACTTTTTAGACGCTTAGCCACCTGATGGGTCAAAAATTTTCAATGGAAAATCACAATTTTCAATAGATTAATCATCTACTGTATATATAGATTGGCAATTTCCCATGGGCCTCATATTGTAGCTACCTCCGGTCATCAAACGTGGCAATGAAAAGTCACCCATTGAAGATTTCGTTGATTTTTTACCAGCGTTTGAAACCTCCATTGATCGGCCATTTCCACTTGCCATGTTTGATTCCCAGAGAGTAAGTCCACAATCATCCCATTGTTATCCCAACCATACTCCAATCCACATATTTGCCAGAGGGGGTGGCGGATTTTTATCCCCTATTAAGATAAGTTGATGTTACTACCCCAATCCACATATTTGCCAGAGGGGATGGCATATGTTTATCCCCTATTAAGATAAGTTGATATTACTACCACGTTGGGTGTGGATCAACGTCCGGGTTGGGGCGAACATATCAAAATATAAATGGTCATGTGAAATGACTGGAGGGCAATCCTTCTGGCACAACGGATCTTGGTGCCTCTCACGGAGCATGCGCACTTCACGCTCGTCGGGGTGTCGGGCTTCGCAGCGATCGCCTGTGAGGATTTCAGCAGCCAAACACGGTGAAAAAGCACCAGTCAAAATGGAGTTTTTTTCGAAGCAAAGTGGGGATTGACCACTGTGGAATTGCAGGTTCGGTTTGTCCAACAGTGGAGGACATTCCATTTCATGGCTGTTTTGGCTGGCTGACAATGGGGAAATGATGATGAACCAATATGTTTTTTGGGGCACCCTATCTTCAGACAAACCCACACAGGAATTTCCACACAAATTCACTGGAATCCAGACCCCCTTTCGGGCCCCTTTCTTACGGAATTTCTGGACTGCCAATTGATCATTGAGTTGGATCATGACTTGGGCGTCCCAAATGATGACTGGAACCTCCATTCTTTATCATTCTTTATCCCTACTCCACATAATTTCAATTGGAATCTAGATGAAATACCCTCCAGTGATCAAACATGGTTCGCTGATGTTTGCTGCCCACTCTCCCGTTTAAAGGTTGATGATTTCGCCAGGGAAATCTCCATTGTGCATTTTTTTGAGTGATTTTCCAGCTTGCCATGTTCGATTTTTTACCAGAGAGTACCCTCTGATAAACTAACATAGCTATTGAAAATGGCCATTTATAGTGGATTTTCCCATTAAAAATGGTGATTTTCCATAGTTATGTCAGTTTACCAGAGGGTAACAGTTCATTTCACTTTCAAATTTGGTCATTTTGGGCGGCCAATGAGGCCCATCATAACTCCGATAGATCGAAGCCCGAACGTGGAATGCATTGGATCTATTTATGACTGGGGGCGCAGTCATGGGAGGAATTTCATTCGATATCTTGGTGATGTTTCCCCATTTCAGGAGGGTCAAACCATGTTAAACCCACATTGGTGCCATCATATCGCATCATCACATGATATCCCCATTGTGGCTGACTATATATCCCGGAAAAAGGCTCCACATTCTTTCTTGAAAATAACTCTAATCTTAAACCCCAGTCATGTTCATGGTTGTGCAAATTAAAGGACCGGATAACCCCACATGTCAACTTCTTCCAAGAAACACCAAACAAATGCGGGGAGCTATATATCGTACATTATCAAATTACCATTTGGTAAACTAACATAGCTATTGAAAATGGCCATAGAAATAGTGGATTTTCCCATTAAAAAAATGGTGCTTTTCCATAGTCTTTTGTATGTTTACCCAGAAATTACCATCTTTCATGCTAAACCTCCCAAGATCAGCGGAATGGGATTCCACAACGCCTTTGCGGCATTTGTCGATGACCTCGGAAAGTGGCTTACCCTCGCAATGGTAATCCAACCTGACTATTAAATTTAGATGCGCTATGTATACATTTGTATATATATATATACATTTGCTTGATTATTATACTGAAATGTATAATGTGATGATGATGATGATGATGATGATGATAAATAAGCATGTATGTATGCATGCATGCATGCATGTATGTTATGTACGTACGTACGTACGTATGTATGTATAAATATACACATACAGATTCTAGATGTTCGAACTATTCATATACATATTGTATATATATATATTTATATTGTGTCTGGCCCATGGTCTGTAACAGTCGGAAAATTGATTTTCTATGAAAACCTCTTCAAAAGGAGCACAAGGAATTTCATGCATTTTTCCCATTTTCTTATCGTGCTCTTTGGTGTTTTCCTCCGTGCAAAAATCGTGCTCTAGATCGTGCTAGTTGGTGCTCCCCTCCGTGCAAAAATCGTGCTCTAAATCGTGCTGCTTTGGTGTTCCCCTCCGTGCAAAAAATCGTGCTCTAGATCGTGCTCTTTGGTGTTTTCCTCCGTGCAAAAATCGTGCTCTATCTAGTTCGTGCTTTTTGGTGTGGGTTCTGCCGTTGGTTCTCCCCTCCGTGCAAAACTCGTGCTCTAAATCGTGCTGTTTTGGTGTTCCCCTCCGTGCAAAAATCGTGCTTTAGATCGTGCTCTTTGGTGTTTTCCTCCGTGCAAACATCGTGCTCTAGATCGTGCTCTTTGGTGTTTTCCTCCGTGCAAAAATCGTGCTCTAGGCTCTAGCTCGTGTTTTTTGGTGGGGGCTCTGCCGTTGGTTCTCCCCTCCGTGCAAAAATCGTGCTCTAAATCGTGCTGTTTTGGTGTTCCCCTCCGTGCAAAAGTCGTGCTTTAGATCGTGCTCTTTGGTGTTTTCCTCCGTGCAAAAATCGTGCTCTAGATCGTGCTCTTTGGTGTTTTCCTCCGTGCAAAAATCGTGCTCTAGATCGTGCTCTTTGGTGTTTTCCTCCGTGCAAAAATCGTGCTCTAGCTTGTGAAAACTGTTACAGACCATGAGCCAGACACAATATATATATATATATATTGTTTACATTAAAGTAATACTGTGTACATATGTATACAATGTATATATATATATACACATAATGACATCTCTTAAAATAAATGGTCAATTCAATTCCCATATCTTTGCGCCAAACAGGACCCAGTGATGTAGGCAACTATTCCGTAGAGGTATGATGGGCCGGCTCCAGAGCATCGATTTGCTCATCCCCATTGTGCGAGATAGTTCTATTCTTCTATCGAGTATACATGAAGTACATAATCTTACACATTTTGCTGTGTATATATATACATATATATATACCTATATATATACATATATATACATATATATATATACATATATATTTTTTCATATATATATATATACAGTACGTATGTGATGTGTGTAGAGTAATGGTAGTGTAAACAACAATAACAATAACAATCAATAGATATAAATAGTAAGTAATAATGATGTAAATTGAGATAATCAAACAACTCATAATACTAATATATATATATATAATAATAATAATGGCCATAATAATCAAAGTAAAAATAACAATCATATAAGGACATTGCATAGTAATAACAGTACAGAAATGAGGTCATCTTTACTGCAGAGCCGAACTACATCTCATAGCTTTCTGCTTGGTGGTCAGACTACCAATCCCATGGTGTTGAGTCCAATAAATCTCCCAACCCCAGCCGTGCCAAGAGGCGAAAAGGAAGCACAGGTTGGGAATATCTCAGCCGGGCAAAGGCGGGGCAAACTCGACTCAGAACAGTTTCTGTTTTTTTTTTAATGGCCACCCAAGAAATAGATTCATGATCCACTAACATCCGGGGACAACCTAAGTCAAATCTCCATTTCGTGTTGGATCACTAGGTTTGTTGATCATGTCCCTTTGTTTATAGTAGAATCTTCTTCCTGTAAACACACCAATTTTGCTGGATCCAGACGGATGTATCCAAAAACAGGATACCCCAGATTTCTATGATATATGCCATGGTTTGGCACCATTTGCCCCATCAACATGCCATGGCTGTTGAAAACAGACACAGCCAGATATCTCCAGGATCCCAGGGCCGGCACGGAGTCCGCCTTTGCCTTGCGAGGATATTCATCCCCGAAAGTGGGTATCATCATCCCATTTCCCATTTCTTGGATGACAAGAAAGAACTATTTCGAATCACCAGAAAGTAAGTGGTTGCCAAGCGTGATCAATATAAGTATAAAGTATCGGTATCAAGGGGGAAGTGATTACTAAAGTGAGTTACAAGACCCAGGGGCGATATCTTGGCATACCTTGGGAAGTTCGAACCCACTCTCCATTTGCCAAAGTCAAACGGGACTATCTTCAGCATCAAACCAAGTAAGACTACCAATTTGCAGTGATTGATGAAGGCGCTTCCTGGTGCTGCCACTGCCACCACACAAAACATTTATATATGCTTTATGTATCTTTCTGTAATTATCTCACATTGTGAGTTTCTCTGAACAAATTTGAGGGAACCAAATTTCAACCCCTAAAATTATTACTGGTGAATCATCATACGTTCCCTCTTACAATGGCCTTGTTCATATCACGTAGGGGTACTAACGCAACGACCCGTACATGTTCTTCTGGTGAGGAAACATTGGGATAAAATGGGATAAACATCTACGGTATGTATGTAAATCAAATTAAATGTATCTTATAACCATTATAATATAGATATATATATATATGTATGTATTGGGAAGAGACATGTGTATATATACATATAGATTGATACTTGGAAATAAATGTTATCCAACATGACATTGGATGGAAATATTGGGTTTTTGTAATTTATGGATTTAAAACATTCATCGATCCAATTCTTCCAACCCGTCGGCTTCGGGATCCCATTTCTCGACCCCGCTGAGAAACCTCCGCCTCCTCCGCCTCTGCCCATATCACGGCTGCGACTTCTCCTGGTGATGTGTGGCTAAGATCGTCCTCTCACTATCCTTGTCCCTAGTAACGTCAAAATACTACTTACATGTAAACATTCATCTGTGTATATATATATATACATAGTATATATATATATGTATGTATTATATCATCATAATATTTGTATGATATATGTATATGTAAATATATATATATATATGAGTATATAATACAGCGGCACATTCGTTTCTTTCTACTTTTGATGTCCACGACATTGCTCAGCACTACGGGGAATCCATGGGTGCGGATGATGCTGGTTGAGACCACAAATCGCACAGAAACTGCTGACCAATGCACGGCTGCAGCAGATGCAACAAAGAGCCCGGTGAAAAAACTGTCTATTTATGTATATTTTATTTATATATATATGTATATATATATATATATATTCATTCTATTTCATATGTGTATATGAAGAAAACTTTGCTGGTAGTGAATCGCTCAATTAACAGCATCCCATATGTGAACTATCACCAGCGAGGCTGGAACACAAACACGTCTTTGCGGTCTGAAATGCAGTGGATATTCATGAAACAAAACAACAACCATGGTAATACTGATAGAGAGTAAGAACATCAATATGAGAACCAAAAACACACACATTTGGATCAGTCATAATCATAGTGGTACTAAACGATACTGACAAATGGTCGGACCTGCGATGGAATAATAGAAATAACACTGACAAAGGTAATGACGAATGACCATAGTCATGGATGGTGAGAAACCACATTTGCAATAAGCAAAACAATAATCTTACGATAATGATAATACCCATCATCATCATTGTTAGCTTTCTCAGTGCTAGTAGTGCTTGCATGTTCACTATTCTCAATATTGTTGGTACTATTATCATCATTTACCATCATTACGATTCTAGCACCATGCCCAAAAAGATAGAAACGTACACTATTCAACTAAATTTATGGTAAGTCACTTTTCTGTCTTTTCGGGGATTCCTATACTTTTGTGGCGATGTCCTTACGATGTCACTAACCCAATCTACTTTGGCAATTTTCCAAACCGCGCCTGCGGTAGCCACCCCGGGATCTCGACCTGATCGTGGGGCTAAGTGTGCAGTTCGTTTGGTTTTTTATTTTCTTTTCATATACCCTCAAGTGAACTAACATAGCTATCAAACATGTAGATCAATAATAGTTGATTTGATTTGCCTATTAAAAATGTTGATTTTGCATAGTTGTGTTAGTTTACAAGAGGGTAAGGGACTTCAACATTTACATTTATCTTTAAAACCTTTACCTATATGGTGGCTGGTCGAAATGTCTTTTCCCAAAAGTGTGCAAAAATCGTAAATAGGTGGGGGCCCGCTACATAACTTTACTTCTGCATTCATGTATCTTGCTATGTCTTCTAAACCACAGGGAACGCAAGGGAAGGGAATCATTGTTGAATTTCGTTGAGAACGTCGCTAGCGCGCGGCATTATCCCCGGGTCAGGCCATATCCCCAAGGCCTTGACACGTGCCCAAATCAATCTCTTTACGGGTTATATCCGATTTGTTTGGCTATATAATTACGTAATCTTGTGGGTTAAACCAATCATTTGTATGGTTTACATCTCTTGCATCCTCATTCAGTTGTCATAGATGAACAAACAATCGCTTTTCCAATTCTTGGGAACACAAACGAAATTGTCAATCGAGCCATGTGGGTTTGTCTGAAGATAGGGTATCTCCAATTTCCCCGTTAAGCTTGTCGTTTTGCATCTCCAATTTCTCTGATTTTGAGACATATCCAAATCTAATAGTCATTGACTCATTCCCTTTTTTTGCTGGTAAAACAAGTCCACGTTGGCTGGTTAAATGCAGAATTCACAATGCCGTTTTAACTGTGAAAGTAAATGACACTGCGTGCAAATGTAAATACGCCTGTAAATGTCCAATGCTTTGTAGAGAAATAGATACATCCTTGATGCATTACGTTCCAAATTCATTCTGGATGCATCGCCACTGCAATCCAATTCAACCTGGATTCTCTCCCCGTTACCAGCCATTTCTACCACGACCTTTCATTTGAAGAGAACACCTGACAACCATGCTGCCCCTCGCCTGTCATATCTGTCGCGATCCTGCACCAGTTTGTCCGGAAAATTGCAATGCCACAAACTCACCCAAATTATAAAGGAGATTAAAGGAGGCAATTATGCTATATTATGCTCAACATTGCATCATTTTGGGGTACTCTAGTTTCAGGCAAACCGATATGTTGAAACTGTGGTAAACCTTCCTGATTTTATCACAGGTCATATGTGTACATATATATATATATATACTTATATATATACTTGGTTGAACACTGGCTTTACCGTGGTATGTTTCACTGAAAGGATCGTAAAGTTCTACTTCTCAAAGTCTATGAGCATCAAACAAGCCCATAGCGGATTTGCCGCTGAACAAATTCGTGACATTGACATGATGATCTTTAAAATGTGAGGTATGATCCCGAAAGAGGTATCTATTATCACTATGGGGCCCAACCACCTCCTTCCCACCGTGATCCTCTAAAAAACAGGGGAATCATCTACAACCGAGCCGTTTTTTTCATAGCAAACTGTTAAATCACCAATGGGTAGCATGATTTTCCCCATGATATCTTATTATATACATTCCCATTATGCTACTATTTTTTTATCGTAAAATCAAAATCCCATAATGTGGGTAAAATAATGCCATAAACCACCCATGACTGGGAATGGTAAACATACCGCCTATAAAAATGGTGACTTTTTGGGGATGGTAAACATGGCATTGTTTTACCAACATCATTTCCCATGAAAAAAATCCAGTGTGTAAATTGCACTTTGTACCATGGTTTGTATCATGTGATTGTATAGGAATTACCCTCTGGTTGTTTAACATAACCATGGAAACCCACCCATTTAGAATAGGTAAATCACTATAAATCATCGAACTAAATGGGCCATCTATACCATTGCTATGTGAAAAATAGCCGGAGGGTAAATGGGATGATGGGATTATCAGATGTAAAATCCCATATTCCCATTACCCTCTGGTAAACAGCCACATAGCTATTGAAAATGGCCATAGAAATAGTTGATTTTCCCATGAAACATGGTGATTTTCCATAGTTTTTTGTATGTTTACCGGAGGGTAAATCAAAACAACATTCCCATCCTTTCAGGCGTCCTGGCTGCGACTGCGAGAAGACCTTGGTGTTAAAATACCCCCCCTGGTGTCAACGTTGAACGATGGAATCTGTGGGGAAAGCCTAGGTCATTGGATTGGTTTAGCGGAAAATCTACAGGAAACCCCCATGTATGATGGGAAAAAAACCAACCCAGTGACTCCAGTGACTCCACTAGGAAAATGATCTACAAATGGTACGTTTTCACCACATCTATGTAAACGCAATTCAACAATTACAGGATTGCAGGGAAATTTTTTGATTGCAATTTCACTGATTTAGAAACACCATCCGATGTCAAGATCACTCCCGGAATAGTACAGTATCCGCTCAAGTAGTTTCCGCTCAACAAATCGCCTGGGGTCTCTGACATTCTCTAACTTGTTTGTAGGGTGTGGAATGCTACGCAACCCTGATTTCTCAGAAGGCCGAGTGGGGCAGGCCTATATATTTTGCGCCATGGACAAACTTGCTGATCAGCAGCTGTTTATATGCATACATCCAACATGTTGATATATGTTGATCATTCCTGGACTCGAAACATACCAAAGCAAAAACAAACATGCCAACAATGTGGCAGGATTCCGAAAAACGGACATCCAAATCCTGCTGCAGAAAGGCAGCAAATCAATGCAAATCATGGGAACCAAACATCTCCGGCCTATCGGCATGACTATCAGGACTTGGAATCCGCTCTAGGTCCACTTCTACAGCAAAATCGTTCACTCAAGTCATTTTTGGGACCCAGAAATCAGAGAGTGGCCATGTAATTTGAGATATGTAAAAACGATGGGATCCCAAGGGCAATTTGACAAGTCCAATCACGATGCTTCTGTCGAGGATGGTCTCAACACCGGTTTAACTTGGATGAATGAAGCAGTAAAAACACATCATGTTCCCCTCTTTTGGCAATCTTGCATGCCATGGAAAAATATCGAGAGTGAATAGTCCCATCATTGCACGGCCATGAATTATCAAGTATCAATGAAACCACCCTGCACCAGCTACTGAAAAGCCTGGTTTCGTGGGGCAAACGGGAGGCAAAAACTGACACTCTAGAGTACCGATTTGCATCTAAGAGGTCATTTATGACCGAGTTTCATACATTTTCAATGGCCATTTCTGCCTAAATCCGAGGTATCTACCATATAATAAGGCTTAAGCGCGAAATTTCACGGGATATACCCTCAAGCTCTATGGCTTTATATGGGACAGTACCAAAATTTTAATCATTTTCCCCACCTTTATCATGGTTCCTTTTCTTGTTGCGTCCGTGGGACCGCCGTCGCCCGCCCTCACGCTCGCGGCTGCGGTTGGCCTGTTTTTTGAGAGAATTCTGGGCAGCTGATCATGCAAAGTAGATCATATGTCATGTATGTATACTATCATATATTGTAGATCTCTTAGATATGATATTGTAGATCTCTTTTCTCTAAATGTAATCTTCAATCTTCATGATACTTCATGGGTTGAGTATTTCTGGACAAAACTCCTTGAACTCTTTCCTGAATCCCAAGCCTGAAACTTGGAAAATTTCAAGTCTGAACACTGAAAGGCACTGACCAGTGGATAGATTTGACTTCCAGCCTGAACGAACGAAGTGCATTTTTTAACGTTTAATCTGCAAAATGTTCATTAATTCTTCATCCATTTCAAATTTGGTTTTAATTCTTCATTAAAGCGCATGTCCCTGTGCACCCCCAATGATGCAAAGGACTAACCAATCCTGCCCATTCACATGCCCTGATATTTGAAACCAACAACTAGTCATCCATTCACCAACCTACTGAATTTATCAAGATATACCGGTATACCGGTATACCCAAAAATGCAATCAAAATGAACAACACATGATGATCAACCATGGCATCATTTTACAGTTGTCAATAAAACATCGGACAAACCCACAACCATGGTAGGAACCAGCAGGTTCAATGTTGAAAAAACTTAAAAAAAAACATTGAAACAACCAAGGACAGCTATTATTTGTTTGGTTTTGTTGGTTATCTTGAACACCATCTTGTTTCAAATCTTTTCCAACCCATCGAAACTCTATGTTTTTTCGGCCAAATCATGAGGCTGTTTTTTCTTACTGTGATGTGTGCCGTGGCATGGAGAATCCTTAGAATGGCTTTCTTAAGTCCCTCGTCATGGTATGAGTAGCCCAGACTATGGATAGGGGAACCTCATCGAACTATAGCTGGGGGATTTTCCAGCAGGACACCTTTACCGGTGGGTACATGCCATGAACATGCCCCCGTGTATATATATATATATCATTTGGCAAACCAAAAAATGAACCATCCCATTAACCAGGCTCCTTTCACATCATACCAAATAATTCGGGGTATACCATGGTATACCCAATCTCATAAACCTCTATTGGGGATGGTGGCCTGACATGGCATTACCACATTATCATATGGGAGAATGGGACACAAGCTGCCGTTCCCCAAGGCCCCCCCCGACCTGGCTGCGGTCGCGGTCACCGCGGTCGCCGCGGTCGGCGCGGTCGCCGCGGTCGCCGCGGTCGCCGCGGTCACGACTTTGCGAGGATCTGGGTGGCGATGATCGTTGCAGTGGTTTTTTCAAGGCCACGCGTTGTGATAAAAATGGTTGGTTGTGATATGGTCTGATGTTTTTGGTCATTGGGGATTCAACAGCATTTCAAACTTGGATATCTCACATTATGATGTTTGCTGGATGTGAACGGGATTCCGACACTGGTCTTTTCAAGAATAGATGGAACTACCATTTCTACAATTCATCAACCATCATCTATCGCTTAAATATCGCCATATACCCTCTGGTAATCAAACGGGAACTGTCATCATAGCCACCATCTTCAAGATGTTTATATATATATATATTATATCAATAAAATAAAATAACACAATATGATACTGTAATTCATATGTAATATATATATATAGATATATATATATATATCGTATTGTAATATACTATATAGACAGTGTTTCAGCTTTTTGAAGATGTTTTGTGTGTTCGGTGATTATTTTCGACTCATAAATGGGTTTTTGAAATATCTGGATATATGATATATATATATGTATTATTTTTTGCATTGAATTCTATATATGCTGTGTGTCAAATATCCTTTTACCAATCTCAATTCTTTTGGTTCTTCCATGTTCTTCTCTTTCTTCGCTTGCAAGATCACCACAAATTGGACCATGTGCGTGCGTTTGTCCAATTTCACTCGTGCGTTTTGTTCACATCACAAACATAAATGACCCATTGACCCTTTATGATTTTCAAACCTCTTTTGGGTACGGGTCAAAGATTTTGGATACTGGGAACCACAAGTGGAATGGTCATGTTCGAGAGCAAACACTCTCATTCTTCTCATACCAAATACCCTCTGGTAAACTAACATAGCTATGGAAAATCGCAATTTTTGATAGGTAAATCAACTATATATATAAATGGTAATTTCCAATAGCTACGTTAAATTACCAGAGGGTACATCAACTGATACAAACTCATGATCTTTTCTACTTCATCATTTCCCTTGACTAGCTACCCACTTCTGGGCACATAGCAAATGTAGCAAAGACATGAAAATCTCAAAAAAATGTACACGCATTGTACCGCAGTTTAGCACCATGTCCCCCCTTAAAAAATCGTGTATTTGGATATCCCCAACTTGAGACAAAGCCAAATCCATTCTTCGGTGATCCCCAAGAAGTGCCAAGCTACCCAAGAGTCACCAGCCGAATCGAAGGGGCTTTCCATAGCCTATACCCTGCAGCATATCTTCCCCTGCGATAATTTCACATAGCTATGGACAGTCATCTCAGATGTAGAATAGCTAAAATCATCTAAATAATACCAGATAGATAGGGACATAGCTATGGGCGGATCATCTACAATATGTTTATCGGCCATGGCCATCTCCAGCAATGGAACAAATTCAGAAAAGGGATCCATGTTGGTTACCCTCTGGTTATTTAACATAGCTATTGAAAATTGCCATTCACAGTTGATTTTCCCATTAAATAGTGATTTTCCATAGTTATGTTAGTTTACCAAAGGGTAAGTGTTCAGGGCTTGAGAAACCGCACTGATTCCGCCGTTCTCGCGAGCGCTCGGCCTGGTGATAGCCACTATTCGTGGGGGACATCGAGGACTTGAAATCTGGGTGTGTCTGAAATCTGATTTCAGTGGGAAAATGGTGAGAAAATGGCGTTTACAATCTTAATTCGAGATCTGAATTCTGATGGTGAAAATATGGTAATCGAGGACATGTCTTTCTCAACTCGGCGATTTCATTTGGAAAATGGTGATCATCCATTGGAATTGGGGGACTCCGTTTTCAAACAAGTCCATGTACGAACATGTTGGGATGTCGTTTTAGGCTTAGTAGACACCCCATGTTGACCTCTGAATATTAAATGGGTTGGCGAAATGCTTCGCAACTGGGGCCTTCCAATTACGTGGAAACAACCCTGGATTGGTTTGTTTCAGACTTGCCAACTGTCACAGTCCCCACTGCTACGCCAAGAAAAAACATGTTTTAATCCGGTGAAATGTCATATTCAATGATATTCAATGGTATTCAATGGTATTCAATGATATTCAATGATATTCTATATGTATTACTGTATGTCAAAAAACATGTTCCTCCATTTTCATTGGCAGAAAAGTGACTCATCAACCTACTTAGACCGTTAGACCCTCCGTTTGTACCGCCCCTGGGTCCAGCGTCGCACCCTGCGTCGCCTGTCCACTGCGATTGCGTTTCTCTCTGCTGCGGGACCTGCAAGGGCCCAGCTGGTAACCTGAGAATCACTAATTATGATGTAATCAGCTGGGTCCACCCTTTCTCGTTAACACATATAATATGTTTGCTATATAAAATTATACTACGACAGTGTGTATATATCAGTATTATATAGTGTAAATATATGTATAATAAATATAATGTACTCATTATAGATTATGAATTGTTGATACTATTGTACTGAATATATAGTATTGCAATACAATGCATAGTATATCCTACATGTATATATACATTATCTATGACAATATCCGTGTATAGTACATATATACATTATATACAGTATATGTCTATATACATAAGTGCATTATAACCATGGTTTATACTGAGTACAATTATAGAATGCTTACTTCACACTTACAAACTGCGCATTAAACGGTCCAACTAGGTGAAGGCGTCCGTGGCGTCCACGGTCCGTTGGGTTGTCTCAATACTTGGAGCCCCGTTCCATCCCATGATTAAAACAAATTAAAATATATTGAAACATATTAAAACCACATTTCGAAACATCATGTTCATTATGTTCTCTGGTAAACGATACATAATCATCATGTTCTTTGGTAAAAAGGATGGAAAAGGACAATTTTGATCAATTGTGAGCTTCAAAACCATCGCTTTCTTCGGGAATAATGAGATTTGGGACACTTTGTTTTCCCCGCAAGAATGGAAATTCTTGGGGGTTAAGTCTCTCGCTTTCTATGATAAAATGACCAGACAACTTGCCAAGTCGCCGTCGGCGAGGTTCTCTGGAGCGCTCCTAGTGGGAGCTCTAAGAATGGAAAGGTCAATCTACTCTATAGCAACCCCCAAAAAGATTCGGTATTTCGATGTAGTAGACTGAGTTGGGATGGTTCTGATTCAGTTTTTCTCAAACGTCCATCTCAAACGTCCAAAGACTGAGAAATCGTTTTGGCTGGTACTAGGTGTATATTTTGGGGTGGTCTCAGGGACAAAAAATAGGAAGCTGCGACTGTCAGAACCACTCAGTAGGCTCACAGGGACGCAACAAAAACATGCAACCAGCAGCAAGTTGAAATATACATCATGTCGTCATAGGCAACATCTTTGAGATTTTCTTAAGTCTGTTGTGCAACTGAGGGGTGGTTGATACCCCCATGCATTGGTTTCTCGTTGGTCCATAATAATAAACCATCCCCAATTATCCACCATGTGGCGACTATTCAAATTAGAACCCGTCCCACGCAAGTGTACCCAATATAAACCACAAATCGGGGTGGCTCATATACCCCATTACTCTGTCAGAATATAGCGCATCAATGTGTGAATTTTGATGATCTTTGCAGCCGCAAGTCTTGGACAAAGGATGATGATGCCTCACAAGGAAGTCTATGCACTTTGAACAAACAATCCCGAACATGTCAAAATTGTTCGGTCCCAACCCTTTCAATTTGATGGATGTCTGGGTTCTCTGATACTGTTTGCAATAGCTATAGAACTGAAATGCGACCCATGTACACAGAAGGACATATCCTTTGAAATTATTGGCTGGTGCTTGAAATATCATTCATCGCTAATCACTGGCCCCCCGATGCCATACCGCTCCTGATCGCTACGGTCACGCTTGCCACTGCGGTCACGATTTCCGCTGCGCTCGCGTTTGGCGCTGCGGTCACGATTTCCGCTGCGCTCTCGCTTGGCGCTGCGGTCACGATTTCCGCTGCGCTCTCGCTTGGCGCTGCGGTCACGATTTCCGCTGCGCTCTCGCTTGGTGCTGCGGTCACGATTTCCGCTGCGCTCTCGTTTGGCGCTGCGGTCACGATGGTTTCTGCTCGTTGACCTGGTCAGCGATGAGAGACAGGGCGAACCCATCAATGATAGAAATGCAAGAACAACATACAGTACCCTCCGGTACTCAAAGGTGGCAAGGGGAAATTCCCTCGAAATGGAGGTTTGAATGGGAAATGCATGTAGAAATGGTCGAATTTTCCATTGCCGCGTTCACCTTTATTGGGGCATCATACAAATATAGAATTTATCCGTTCAAGAAACTAGACATAGTTGCCATTTCATATACCATCTGGTAAATTAACATAGACCCTGGCAGATAGGGATTGGAAGATTAGTTTTCTCTAAAAATAGCTATTCTCATGGTCTATGTTAATATACCAGAGAGTACTGACCAAATCCCCACATTTAGCCAACTTTCATAAGTTTTCAGCAAGATTGCCGCGCTCAAAACTGGCTGTGACCATATCGGATGAGCCCCGAAATTCTGGCCATCTGGCATAATGGAAAAACAATTGTTCACTGCACACATACGTAATAATCATACACTATGTAATTATACACTATGTACATATATACGAAATTATGACAAATTATGTATATCACAACATCTCATGAGTAATATAATATATCATATATAGTAATGTGTATATATATAATAGTACATAATAGTACACATAATATATACGTATTATATCATATTATATCATATCGATCCTCAATGCAGGAAACATCTCATGATCGATGATGAAATTTCACTGGCTCCGCCTCCGTCGGTCCTCGCGACGCTCCTCGCGGTCGTCCTGACATGGCGGACATGTTTTGGACATCTGGGGGCGGCAGGAGAAACGACAGATTTAGACATCAATTGCGGGTTCCAAAAACCACCATGGGATCATAAATATAATGGGATTGAATGGATTAAGACTTCATATCTGGTTGAATTCTAATTTGGATTGATGGAAAGGGACTTAATCAGTGGCTAGAATCCATAGGTATACTATGTTCTAAGCCATTTCTAGATGGGATAACCCACTCAGGGGATCCTCTGCATATCCGACTAGCCATGATTCCAGTTGCGATGTGATGTCTTTATCATCTATCCACAATCAAATGGAATAAGCCACAAAACGAGGACTTGTTACCCTCTGGTGAACTAACATAGCTATTGAAAATGGTCATTTATAGTGGATTTTTCCAATAAAATTGGTGATTTTCCATAGTTATGTTAGTTTACCAGAGGGTAACCCACAAAAAGAGGACTTGTTAACCAGGCTTTTTTTTGAAAACTCCTCCAGGTAGATCCAACTCTGCTGGTTTCAACACGGTTTTTCGTATCGGGAAGAGCCACAAACTTCGCAGTTTTCATAACCAGTGACTGACAGTCTCTAAGAACTGACTATATTATATATGATTATATATGTATGTATATATATACCCTCCGGTAATCAAACATGGCAATCGAAACTCCCCTTTTTTTTGTGGACGCTTTAATGAATTTTGAGGGGGGAGTCAACTTATAAATGGGGAATTTCCTATTTCCATGTTTGATTGAGGGCAAGATTCTGTAAGATTCAGCTGCTATCACTGCACCATGATTGCCCCCATCTCAGGTGTCATTTCAGCTACCAAATGGCTCATCTTGAATACCTTGTTTTTTGAAGCTGGTTCTCAGTGTATAGCAAAAGAGTTGAACTACTTCTAATAACCTCTTGAATTTGCTTTCAGGGTCTCCCCCCCAAAAATCCCTTGATCGATTCCGCAAAAGGTGGATTTCTCCCATTGGGAACATAAAACACATGACGTATCCGTCCAAGGTGTACCCAGATCATCACATCACCCAACCACCGCTCTTCTCACGTACCTCGCTCTTCTCCCGCTTGTCACGGCTTGCAGACCTTGGGGACCCGATCCATTGGCATATTCGAAGGCCAACTGCCAGGGGCTGTCTATCATGGCCAAAGCTTACAACTACGCCATGATATCCAACAAGCACACTTTTAGGTGGATACCCTCTGGTAAACTAACATAACTATAGAAAATCACAAATTTTATTGGGAAAATCCACTATTTCTGTGGCCATTTTCAATAGCTATGTTAGTTTACCAGAGGGTAAGGCATTCCTCAATTTCTCGCAGCTCATGTGTCAACAATTCACCAATGTTAGCTCCGGCTGGTGCGACCCTAATCTCAGAGCTCCAGCTGGCGCCTGGGTGAACGGTCCACCTGGAGGCAATCAGCAGCCAAGTCAGGCACTGGTTTGAACAAATGGGGATCTTGACGAAGGAAAACATGCTGTGAAACCAACAAAAATGCTATGGATCCAGAAACATGGTAATGTTAATCAACACAAATCATGGGTTTTGAGTGACAAAAAAGCTTGCTTTCAACTTCCAGTTTCAAAAATGGATGGGATTAAGCAAGTCAACGGACATGGTGGGCAATCAGCAGCAACATAAGGATTTCATCATAAAAACGAGCGGCTAGTAGAGTTTTAAAGTGGAAGTGTATATAAGAGATGAACATGACCCTTCAACCCCAAAAGATGATGCAATTACCTTGCAAACATGAGAGTTGTAACTGTAACAACTTGGGTTTTTTTCAGGGTTCATCTAAGATTAAATTATCCAGCAAATTGTTGGGGGGTTGAGCAAGACAGTTGGGGACTGAAGCAACAAACATGGGGTTGAACCCTCAACTACGGAAGAATATCATCTCCATAGGGTCGGGTCTGGGCTGTGGCACTTCTGGCTTTCATGGTAAACTTCAGGTCTACAACATGTTTGAAACACGAGATGCGAATTGATATTTATTGCAACAATAATATTTATTATATGTGATTTCTTGATGTTACAATTAAACATGCTATGGAATCTTTTATTTCTTCTTCCCTTTGCACCATCCAGATCCTAGATGGAACTTGGCACTACTGAGTATGAACACGGTTCTACAACAAGCCCTAGAATAGCCCGTGAATAGCACTAGTAAGTTTGTTGGTTCATGAGGGATTGAACCACCCATCGCTACATCGTTGTGATGAATCTCACAGTGGGCAGACTGCACTTGACAAATCAACAGTTCCTATATAATCAAATAATACAGATCGTCGGGTAAGTTCACCCAGCCATGGAAAATCACCAGTTTTAATAGGGAAATCATCTATGTATACATGGGCCATCTATACCATACAGCTATGTCAAATTACCAGAGGGTAAACCAATAAATTCCCGACCCAAATACAAACTCATGCTTTCCTGGGTTTTCTTTCACATCGGGCTTTGTGGGGCTGGTCAAGGTGGTCGTTTATGGCATTGCCCATTTCCGCGCCTGGTCACGCGGCTGAGAACCGCGGCTGAGTGACCTGAGACGCTGAAAAGTTTGACAAAGTGGGGCCCGCGTTTACGTTTACGATAGCAAAGTTGGTTGAACATAACTCCAAGAATTAAAGTGTGTGATACTTATGACATTTAACTTACACCTACAGCATAGTTAATTGGCGTTCACGCACCAATTTATTGGCTCTATAAATGGAGGGCTGTAGCTGGGAAAATCACGGAAAATCATCTATGAATGGTGGATTCTCTATTACCATGTTTGATTACTGGAGGGTACATACGTATACCTGTCCACCACCAGTCTCATGCAAGAAAGTACAGATGCTCATATCATGAAAATTCAGCAGGCCCCAGAGCTGACCCCCGTAACACCACTGGATTATCCAGTCATTCTTAACCGCCAACACTCACTACTGTGACAAATCCAATGCCATAAAGCATCCTCAATAGAGGTTTATGAAATTGGATATACCATGGTATACCCCTAAAACTGCGATGATTTCAAATGACCCCATGGTTGATGGCAGGTTTACCACACCATCCACTGGCGCCACTACACCGGCAACTGGGTCCAGGACGCTCGTCGAGGAGAGCGTTCCTGGAGGGATCTATCCCATCATACCATGGTTCAAACATGTTCAAACCCTGATATCTACATATTTCTACGGGATTCACCTGAGAAACCCATAGATCATATGAGGGTGAATAATGATTGCTAATCTCTCTCACCTAATATCCTAATACATTAATCCTAATATCAAACACCTCCATTGTATGGCCGCAAATATGTGGTTTCATCCCCTATTAAACCATACGAAATCATGGCTTCTGGAACTTCTGGGGGATGTTTTACATACCAACAGGATTGTAAGTAGAATAGATACACACTCGTCCAGATTCCTGCAGGACCAAGTGTTTTGCCAATTTCTGCGCATTTTTGCGGGGGGCGGGATCACTTTTCTGACTTTCGGAGCCTTTTGAAGCATCCGAGCAAACATCGCTTTTCGACTTGAAGTCGGTTCCATGGCAGGCCTGTCATGTTTCTATCCCCAGAAAAACAATGGCCCACTGCGGATTTTGCGGCGTTTTGCGAGTCCAAAACATATGATTTGCGGTGCAACTCGGGCGCAATTTTGAAAAGTGTCTCAAATCTCCCAGTTTGAGTTTGTCATATGATCGGTTTTGAATGCATTTTTCCCTAGCTGCTAAGTGTCATTTTTCACCAGTACGTTTGGTTGCGTTCGTTTAAAGGACGGGATTTCATGTTCATACAAGTATTGTAGGCCGCTCTGACAAGCGAACTGTGTGTAAAGCCACATGTCTGTGCTCATTTGTGAGGGGCTGTGGACGCGTTTGTCTCATCTGGAGGTCTCTCCGTTTTCTCAGAGTGTGCCGATAACCACCCAAAAAACATCAATCCTGCTGTAGCGGAAGGCTTCTGAAGGGGTCAAGAGGGGCTGCACCCCGCATCAAAACTCAAGTTTCTGCTGGCTGAAAATGTCGATGTTGGAACCTTAATTTTTACGGGCCACGTTTGATTTACTTCGACGCGGCTTGGTAGCTCAAGCATCGTAATTGAATGTGGTTTACATCTGAAAAAAACTGAGTTTGGCCGCAACATGCTTGCAACATGCTCATTGGTTCTCATTGGATCTCATTGGTTACAGCCAAACATAAACATTCCATCTTGGTGAACGTCTCCATCGGCAGACCTTCACAGGGCTGGCATTTTTGGCTTCACTTCCACTCGCCGACCTACATCTCATCAGCAAAGATGGGGAAAGGGGAAAGCAATGTGGATCCAATTTGTTAAAACTGGGTTTTGAAAGATTGAACTGAACATATTGGGAAAACCTGACAGGTTCGTGGCTTAATGATGCTTGGTGATGTTTATTGAGTTTAATCGATTTCCTTGATGAGCTCGAATACTATATGATTATATGATGAGTCACTGATAAGTACGGTCCTTCAGTGCACTAAACTCCAGCAGCCCAAGTAGAACTGAAGAGTTTCCAGAATTACTAGACGCTGAGTAGCTTGGATGGTCACTGGCTACTTGGAAGATCATCCAACTTTGTACAATCATTGTACAGTACACGTCAGTAGCTGACAGGAAAGTAGCTCCAACCGCCCCAACTTTGTCACATTTACGTCGCTCTGGTTCTGGATCAAACCTGTATCCAACACAAATGAGGAATGAAATGGTGCTTGGACAATGATATTTCACAGTGGGTGTCCCAATATGTGGAAAGTAGATAAAAGTAGTGGCTCATCATCCAACGCACCCCCAAGACAGCGCAAAGTTTGATACAAACTTGGCTGAATTCTCTAGCAACCCCAAAAGAAGATAAAAGAAGATAGAACAGGGTGAAGCCAGGATCTTAGTTCGATGATATGCACTTCATACTGTGGATGGTTGCGAAGTCTTGCTCCATTCGATAGATGGTAAAGATCCCATTATAATCCCATTATTGTCTCAGTGGTTCATAGCTACCCCATAATTTCCAACTGGTGCAGGATTTCGTCCATCCACAGAATTTCCAGGTTTCCAACTTTTCTATCCATGACTTGGGATTGCTAGCAGTGACAATTGGAACCTTGGTGCTTGCTTCGGGGTCGGTTTTAAGTGGTGCTCAGTCACAGGGCTGCTTGGAACATGTCAAGTTCCTTGGGAAAACAGTGGATTTAATTTAGGTTTCCAAAAATAGTGGTATAGCGGGAATTTCCGGGTTAAAATGATGTAAAATGATGTAAAATGATGATACCCTCTGGATCCTGTGGTTATTTAACATAGCCGTGGACGCCATGGCCCGTTTTAATGGATGATCAACAGGATGATTTACGGGATTGGCATTGTGGATTCCGCAGGAATATATTGGCAAGCCAAGATCTATATGGAAAAACATCTGACAAAACCAATGGTTTGCTTTCCATAGATGTCTGTTATCAATCTCCATGAAAGTAGTTCTTGGTAACAGTAAAGTTTCCATATATCGGCAGCATGAAAGTAGGTGCTACTGAATCTCAACTATCAGGTTAGGAAACTCTATTTGTAGCTCTTTTTCTCCCCATTGAGGTAGGGACAATGGATATCCATACCTCCTTAGCTCCCTCTGAACCACAGGATAGCCAGTGTCTACCGGCAAAGACCATCAAAAAGTAAAAACTATCAAACACATTTATTCCAGAGAAAATCATCTTGTTTACATACAGTATTTTGATAATGTGGATTGGAGAATGGGATTAAAAACACCCAGTGATTCTCCGCAACGGATTCAAGGCGCCCCACCGGGCTCTTTGATCCTCCGCCTTGGAATTCAGAGAGAACGATGGATTCAAACTCCAAAAAAAACGAAAATCGGATTGTTTTTGGAATTTGCACATTCTATCCACTTCGATTCAAGATGATCACCTATTATATACATATATGTATATATATATATATAGAGAGGAACCCCAAGAAAGGATAGAAGAGGTCGCATTTAGCACTTTTTTGTTCGATTGGGATTTACATCTCTGTCTTTGTGGGGGTTGCTACGATTGATATAGTGACCAGATTCAAAAACCAAACCAAATTCAGTAAAACAAGATGAACAAATAATCATGATGAATCCGTGTTTTAAGCAACAAATAAAGTGATCCAAATATAGTCAAGTAATTATGCGTAAGGACTAAATGTCATGTGGGCTCAACAAGATATTCATTATTTTTTTTGATAGGGTATCCAACAGTGGGCTTGCCAAAGTATGGACATGTCCAGACCACACATGAGTCAGATCCAGTTGTGTACCAAAATATGGGATAAACTATCTAGAGTGATAAGAACCAGTGGATGGAATGGGGTACCCAATGTTCAAATAAACCCACCTGAACAAGATCTGTGGATGTAGAGGCGCATTTTCATCACACCCGGATGATCCTTTTGTCAGGTTCCCCACTGGATCCTTCGATATCTAGGTAAGGTGAAGGTGTTGCAGTACAGTAACACACCTGAACAGTACGTGATTCTGGGGATGATTTCCTGAGTGTAAAGACCTTTTTCGATACGTGTTTTTCCCTCTAGTAAATGAACATATGGAAAAAATAATCATCAGAGTAGGATCATTTTCCGAAGGGGAACGCCATGGAATTTCCATATCTATGAGAAATCACCGGAGGGTACCTGGGGCGTGTCTTCTAGTGACTGTCTTAGTCACTCTGTCAAGTTGATATTTACCCCTGAGCTTTATTGCTGATGACCCCAGTTCTGCCTACTAAAATTGCAACATAGTGGTTTTGGTGAAGTTATGCAAAATAATGCAAAATACATCTTTTGATTTTTGTGAAGCTGAATTCTGATTCTTTGTCTCGCGTCGCTGAGACGCGCATCAGTCTTGTTGCACAAAAACCCTGACTCAGCGCCTCAGAAGCATCTTCCTCCTTCTCATCCTCAGAACGGTGGTGTTTTCAGATCTCCAAGGTATCTGAAGGCCTTGGGGCTTACCAAAGTTGAACACTACCGTACGGTGTCATCAAACGTATTGAACATCCAGTATCTATGGATGCTTTTCCTTCTAAAACCCGCATTTAGAAGGGATTTTCCAGCTTGCCAAGTTTGATTACCAGAGGGAAACATGGAACTCCCTTCCAAAAAATGAGGTTTCAACGATGATATTCCCTTTCAACATGTCCATGTGCAGCTATTTGCCCCCTTGATAGCTACCGGTAGCACCCAGTGCAACCTGTGATATCCTATTTGGGATTTATTGGGGTGTGTAGCCGGTTTGGAGGCTATTCTTAATGACCGTAATGATATGAAGTTCTCATCGTTTTCATGGAATGATGCAGAACAATCGCGGGTGAACCCGCCCTTGTGGTGCCAGTGCCATCCAGTGACATCCTTTGTATCTTCCTCCTGGCAGCGAAGCTTCAAAGGCCACCCCGGCCACCGTCTATCCCTAAGGGTGCTCACGGCGGTTCCCGCAAAATATGGCATCTCACCATCAAATATTGAAAGTGGTTAGTTAATGTTAGTTATATATCCCATTGTGTGGTGTCCCCTTATATACCTCTCATTAAACATGCACATGAAACAACATCCATTTCCAGGCATACCCAGGTGTCCCTGACCTCCAAATTCACACATTCCGGCTCTTCTTCCACCTTCTTCTTCTGCGAAAGATCCGCACGGCGCTGGGAGAGTGAAGCACCCCAAAAAAGCAATTGGTCCCAAGCAAAACATGCATTTGTCCATCTTTTGGAGAGCTGAGTGATTTCAGGATGCGGAAAATGAACTTTTTTGCTTGGGTTTTGGAGCCCTATTTCGGAACCCAAACGCCTGGTGGTACCACTCTGCGGGGGAAATCCTAGGAGAATTTGAGGCACAGGAGAGAACCTCACAAGCATCTGGATATGAGTCAAATCGGGCACCCAAAAATAGATCACAACTTTGTGGGTCAAAAAAACATGATCCATACCGGTCCAGACCCATCAACAGATCCATCCCCCTACAAATATCATATTAAATTTCTGCAAATATGTCCCCAATTCATGTATGGAGCCAATACATTCCACCCGGGTTTCCATTGGGGGGGGGTCATATTTGGATTAACTGACTTACAACCCCATGCATCTGATTGAAACAAACTTTTGTTGAGGTAGTTGCAACCCTATGCGTAGCCGCTACGAAGGGGTCCATTGCCATGTGGTCTTGACTGAAAATAGGGTGTATCCCCAAATCCATGGGTCCACCAGACTCTCCCCAAGCAAAATTGCTGTTTTGGGGGTATACCCGAGCCTTTTAGACACATCCACATCATATTGTTTATCCCAACCATACTACTTTCAACCCTTGGGGCCGTTCGGGCCTTTTTTCGGCGTGTTGGTGCGGGTTTTTCGGGCTCCTGCATGGCAAAATGGTGGTGGATAGGTCTCAAGCAAGATCCAAGCTGCTCACACCCCCAAAAGGTCAATTCAAAGGCCATTCAATAGGGAACATGATGATAAACCATCAATTTTGAGGTACCCTATTTGAGCAGTGTTATACTGGTTGGTTAAGCATGCGATTCCCAGTTCATGGATTGTGAGAATCCCAATATATAAAGGGCAGTATAACCCTGGAAAGAAACATCAACCAACCGGGGTTCTTGAACACTGCTCATTTCATCGGTGCCTTCAACCTTCTGTCATTCTCTTCCCATTGGTTGGTTGATAGAGATTCCAGTCGACGACTATAACCTGCACCAAATCACTTCGCACTGCCCTAATTCTCACCATATACCACAGGTCAGCAGGGTACTGTATTGCTTTCAGTTGCTTCACAATGCAACAATTCCAACGATAAGACCCCAACTGGCGCAACCGGGTATGGAATCGACCAATGGTAAGTCCTGGTAGGTTGTTGGATGTGCTTTGTGGTTTAGGATTTCGTACAGTGAGTGTCAATCCCAGATTAATAAACCCTGGCCGATTGATTAGGTCACCTCAAAAAGTAGAAATCTGATAATCCACGGTCACCTCAAAAAGTAGAAATCCATGAAAATCAAATTTGACTACATACTATTTTCAGGGGGATTCAACTCTCAAAGCACTCCAAAGCAGTCATTTCAGACAAGGAATTAGCATTGGGTTTCATTGACAATCTTGGATATCCTGCATGATTTTTAGCTGGTTAGTATAAACATTATGCATATGGAGGTTTCCAAAAATGGGGGTACCCCCAAAATCAAACCATTTTAGTACTAAAACCTATGGTGACTTGGCGATCCCCCATTTGAAATCCCCCGGAACTTCCCATTGGTTTCACCCCGTCACTTGCTGAGGGAAATGGATCAACAAACCCAGCTGGTTTACACATATTGCTTTGATTCTCAGTCAAAAGAAGATGGTTAATTCATATTAACTAATATGCTCCACCCCGTATTACGGCAAAAAAAATAAATCTTCAACTACCCTCTGGTAAAAAAAAAAAACGTAGCTATTTTTCAAATGGCCATAGAAAGTTCGTGGATTTTCCTATTAATAGCATGCTGATTTCCCATAGTTATGTGGCTGTTTACCAGAGGCTATCTACATTCAAGTGGCCACCCTGGCTAGGAAGTCCCTCAGTTGCTTCTATGCCAGGGATTCTGGCTGGGAAAACTGACCCTATAGCCATCCCTCAGTTGCGAGTTGCGTGGGACGATGAAAGTTGAGTCCCTGTTCTTGATGGTTAGATCCCGATTTTTGATGCTTAAAACTTAATACCCTGGTTAAATCTCGATTTTTGATGCTTATATCCGAGTTTTTGCTGATAAAATCTCAGATTTGTCATGGTGCCTAACTTGAATTGGATGATCTTCCCAGTTCACTGTCCTCTTCGTTGTCCTCATGGCCCTCATTGCCCGACTTTGGCCCCAAACGGGCTTCCTATGGGGCAAAGACATACGAAGGCGATCAAGAGATCTTGGGATTTTCATCGCAGGTAGAGAATGAAATTATAGCAAAGGAAAATAATGAATTGCCTCATGTCTAATTTTATTATTGTGAACGTGATTTCTATGTACAATATAATACATATATATATATATTACACATATATCAAACTACATATCCAAAAACATCCAGCAGAAAATCACATTAAACGAGCAAATAGTTTCATGATCTGGATTCTGGACATTCATAGACCTCACGATTCAGGTGGAGGAGTCCCCTAGGAAACATCGATAAAACCCACGTCGTGAACAACGCATACAGTCTCTGGCTGGTGCATTCGCCCCATTTTAAGAACCAAATGTCAACTCAAATCAAGCATCTCAACTAAGAACAAATTCAAATTAAACTCACCAAACTCAATGTGCATATGTATATTGTGTATATATATATATATATACACATGTTATGACATATAGAATATAGAGGGTATTGTATATATATATATAGATATTATATTTATATATACGTATATACATGTTATATCATGTTATGACATATAGAATATAGAGGCTATCAATATCAATACATATATATATACAATACATACATAACTTCACCCATATATCGGGCGTCTTCCCGTCAGAGCCTCCAGCTGAGATTGAAGCTGATCAATCTCTGCTTCGAGTTCCCTGATGTGTTCCATCAACTTCCGGTTCTGCCGCGCAGCCGATGCAGCTACCACGACGGGGCCCGGGCGCAGCCGATGGATACAATGCTTGGATAACTCATGGGGATTCACAGTTGGTAGTCATACTCTCATTTTTTATCTGCATATATTGGGTACCAAAAACTTTCTGATCAGCAAGCAGCTTGGGGTGTTGTTCAAATCCAAAGAATGGATTTACATCTTGAGCTTATATATCCATTGTAGGTGTTCCCAAAAATTGGTATGATGTTCCCAGCCAGGGGAAAAACAATAGCTGACAGGTTGGCTCTGGTCAGTTTCGGTGTTTTGGACATGGGTCAAGTTGAGTGTTCAGATATGCTCAGATTATTAGCAAGTGGGTCTATTTCTTTAGCCGATTCGATATAGATATCGATGGAGCTAGTAATGGACAGTTGGTTCACTTCGGATATTTTGGGATGCGTCAAAATGTGTCATACCAGAGGATGAATCACCATTTGCCAGCTATATATGTCGGCGTTCACGTTCACAAGTTTACAGTACCAGGGTTTTGACTCAGACCCATTTCAGCAACGTGAAAAGTCCTAAATCATCACAAAGTGTGTAAGCTCCATTGAGGGCAAGACATATCTTTATATTATTCATTATACAACATACATCTAAAAATATTTATAGTACATACGTTATACATATTATATAATATACATGTAATGTAATCATATGATTTCTTAAATTGATGACCCGATCATCATCTAAATTAGATAATGTTATCAATAACAAAACCAGGCTTTCCTTTTAAACAATAATAACCTTCTGCCAAACAGGCCCCCCCTACTAAACATGGCTACAGGGGTCACCAACAGATAGAAAAGCCTTTCCAGAATAATTAGGATATATGATGATTGTTTGCTTCATAATTCCCAGTCCAAGTCTTCTATTTGGGAGTTGTTTTTGTGTTTTGTAAAGCATACGTGATACATGTTAATAACATGAAGTCCCGGATTCGTGGTTTATCCCTGCTATACGTTCGTAAACAACCTATATGGTGATCCAAACCAGTTACGTTCGCGAGATGATCCTCCACTGGTTGGTTGAGAAAGGGATTCCTCGTTCATGGATCTTGATATTCTCCAATATATTGCTCAGAATAATCCCCCAACTAATCATCCACCAACCGGAGGTTGGTATAACTCAAGCACAAGTGGGTCTGGCTTAAACTGTGGTATACCCCCCAAATAGCCATTTAATATGGCCATTTGATGATTCACCAGAGGTTTTTTCTCTGGTTTTCCCTTAAATTTTCAGACCCAAGGACATGGCAAGGCTTTTCCAAGCACCTGATCTCTCTTTTTGTTGAACTTCTCCACCTGTTGTTCCAATTTCTCCTGGCACTTGGACGAAGAGCCAATTTTCGGGAGATCTGATCAGTCATTGAAAATCATCATCCAAGGGAGGGAGAACATAAACCATGCGTATCACTATGTGTGTATATATATATATGTATATATATATATATATGTATATATATATATGTATATGCATATATATATATATGTATATATGTATATATGTATATATGTATAATCTTGTGTCAATATGTATCAATATGTATAAACAACAAGCAGCTTGAGGATGAGCAGCTCGATAACTTCACCATCCAGAGACCCATGCCCATGCCAATGCCATGCTGCTCATACACATATCAATTCAAAAACACGGATGTCTACAGTAGCATTTAGAAATACAAAAAGGTATGTATCATTATGTATCTGTATTCATGTAAATGACTGCAATTATGCATACATATTATGACATATATGTAATTTTGTTTGCTATAAATATGAAGGATATGAATATATCCTAATAATCTCCGCCTTTCAGTATGTATATATATATTTTTTCACTGACCACTGACCGATCTCAAACAACGGGTGTCCCGAAAAAGCGACTGAAACAGTCCTCAACGTCCAGCTGCGCCTGTGAGTTGAGGCAATGGGAGAGGTTGATACCAATGTTTAGCAATTCAACTGACAATTCGATGGGTTTTTTCCCCCCAAATAGAATTGTGAGGCTTCCCCAAATTTGGGTTTGTTTGAAAACAGTCCCCTAAACCCCAATAGTTTTTCACGTCCTTTAAAAAATGAGGTATACCGTATTTTTGGACAAACCCACATATCTGACCCATGGCTATCCATGCCTAAAATATGTGGCTTGTTTTTGATACCGAACCATTGACGACTTGCTGAAACGTGGGGTAGTCTTTCTGTGCAGGTCCATGATCAACTGGGATCCATGAGCTGCTGCAGCAACTGCAGCCCTTGACCTCCTATATCTCAATAATGTAGGTATAGAATGTCTACCAAGCACATCTAAGTTGTTGTTTGTTGTCCCCTTTTTCCGTTAATAGACTCTTCATATTGACGGCTTCTATCCGAATTGGTAAAGTCGACGCGTGTTTTTCGTGAACATGACGCCTGGTGGACATGTCCAAGCAGCCACTGGTTTACCACATATCGTGAAAGCTGGGGTTTGGGCAGCCCTTAGGTGGCAATGAATATCTTGAAAACCACATCACCATGTACACAGATTTGTGTATATACATAAATTTACACTATCATATGTATGTATACATGAATATGTGTGATCATGTATATGATATAATGGGTTGTCCTTTTTTTACACTGTCCTATAATATTACATGTAATCAAAGTGTATATGGTATTGTATATATATATATATAGTGATATTCTATTTGCAATATCATATGTACAGTATCATATACACACTATCATATATATATATACACACTACTACATAGATACACTATTCTATACACAACATTATATATATATACACACTACTACATAGATACACCATTCTATACAATATCATATTATGTATACATTCATATTATATACAACCATATGTCTCTTATTATAAACTCCAAATCATACGTGGAGACTCAATATCTGACCAATCGCCCGGAGAACTCTCCACCTGCTGAGCCCTTTTGGCTTCGGCGCTTGCAGCCTCGCATGGGAGGATGATACGGGGAAAAGGGGCATAAAAAGCCATCAAAGCAGTGGTGTAATGGGTATATAAGGGGAATAGAATGGGAATAGAATGGGAAGATAATGAGATAATGAGATATGATGGGGAAAACGATGATCTCTCCGGCAAATTACAGTAACAAACTGGAAAATCACCCTTTGTAAGCACGGAAAATCATGATAAATCATCGAAGTAAACGAAATATGTTCCATAGCTATGTCAAATAGCCAGTTGGTATCACGGAGAAAAAGTAATTCATGAACCAACAACAAAACCACTAATATAGGGGTTTGTTGACCGCTAATACTGGTTATTTGAGAGTTATGAGATTTACATAGGTTTGTCTGAGAATAGGGTACACCATGGTACACCCCCAATGAAATAACCATTTAACAGGGAAAATTATCATAAACAAATGGATTTAGAGGTACACCATTTTCAGACAAACCCACAACAATGCCTTGACATGATTTCACTATGACATGGGGATGCAACCTACCCGACCTACCGGTAAGCCTGGCATGGGCTGGACGATTGAATCCCCAGGATTTCAGACATATTTCATGGGACTTGACTAGGAAACATGGACTTAACAAAGTGAAATGAACCATTCATACAATATTTCTAGAAATTGATATATCTAGATACATATATATATATAATATGATATAATGTCCTTATATCTTTTCTATGTTTACATTAGTGCTGGACTTGAAACACCATTTCTCCAGGATGAAATTCCAATGACTGGATTTCATCCCCATACTTCACACTTCACACTTACTGCATTAAGACATAATAAACCACCCTTCAAGAGAACACAGATTTTATCAGATTTGTGTTTTAGTGCATTTGGACATTTTCTCAAAACTGGCGGATGAAAAAATCCAACCCCCAAAACATGATCCTTCAACGACGTGGAGATTGGACCTCGATCTTCTCTCGCTGCCGCTCCGCATCATCCTTCCTTTGGTCGGCCTGGGCAATTCATCTCTAATTGGGGGGAACCATCTGGTAAAGAAACAGTTTGCTATTGAAGCCATGGCCCTTTATGGTTGATTTACCCATGAAAAATGGTGATTTTCCATAGTTATGTAACAATTTACCAGATAGTAACTTAGTAAATCCTAAAATGAGGTACCGGTAAATCCTAAAATGAGATGATGCCCTTTGAATTTCTTTCGGTCACCACTGGGCGCTCCCGCCATGCTTTTGCTGGGTCAGGAAAGCGGGGCCACATCGGATCAAGTGGGTGTAAACCAACTTAGAACTCTTTCAGGAACGGATTTCGATTGAACAAACATCTTGGGTGTCCACAAAAAGAGATATATACATATATAGTATTATATATAATATATATATATAATCGTGTATATATATACATATAATTATATATATAATCATACATATATATATATAATCAATATATATATATATATGTATAATCATATATATATATGTATAATCATATATATATATAAAATCATATATATAAAATCATATATATAAAATCATATATATATATATATAATCATATATATATATAATCACATATATATGATATAAATATATATATATAATCACATATATATAATATAAATATATATATAATCACGTATATATATAATATAAATATATATATAATCACATATATATAATATAAATATATATAATCATATATATAATCACATATATATATAATCATAAAGATATATAATCATATATATATATATATAATAATATATATTTACATATATATATATATTCATATATATATATAATCATATATATACATGTATATTCATATGTATATATATAACCATATATATATATACATGTATATATATAATATACAATCATATATAATTATATATAATTATATATTCTTATACGCACCTGACCTCCAGAACGGCACTGGGCACGATCAACCTATTGATGTCCGGCCGTGTCTTCGCTTTCTCTGTTATGTCGTTGTGCCCAAGAGATTTCCATCATCCCCGTGGCCAGGGGACTCACTGCAGCCTTTTTTCAAATGGTGCAGCCAGCCAAGTGACGCTTGGCTAAATACAGTTTGGGAGGTGAAAGTGCCATTTTAGTTGCGCTTCGGACAGAGAACCCCAACCTTGTTTCTCAGACTGATAGATCATGATCCTTTGTAAGTTCACCCCTTTGCAATGGTTGGTCTTGCGCTTTCTCTTCTTCTTGAGAACAACTTTGTCCTTGTTGATTTTCTGGGAGATGGTCAGATGGTCAACCGGGGAACTCGTTTCTTTATTTTGGCATCCAGCGGAACCTTCCCCTTTCGGTCTTTAATCCTATAGCCACCGGTTTCCCACCAAATATTTCTTTATCAAACAGCTTGCTTAAGAACAAAGCAGTATTCAACCAGCAACAAAATGAGGTGATATATATTTTGGTGATATTATAATTATGATTAGTTGAATGCGTCATTTGGAACAACAACGATGACAACATGACAAATGTGGGCCGGGGATTTACCTCTGATTTGATCTTCACAAATGCAGAACAGTTTATCAACTTGAAAAATAGACTATACAGTACATATATGTACACATTACACATCATCCAAAAAAACTAGGTCATGTCTCCATGTAGAAATTAAAACACAATCCATGGAATCCATACTATTGTTTTTTGTCATGCTAGTAGTATGGGAAGTTTAGGGTCCCATGATTGGGCAGAAAAATCGAGCACACCTCAGACGTGGGCACGGTTCCCAGGTAAAACTCGATGGTTTCAACATGTTCGTATCTCAAACATGTGAGTCAAATAGGATTAGAATCCCTTCCCCCAAAGCAAACAGTTCCCTTAATTTTGGTTGGATCTATTCATGACTTGGGCTCCCTTAGTGGGTATCAATATCATATTGGTTTGATCTCCCCAATTTCAGGATAAATTATTAACCTATGTTTATGTTTGCCTATTCCAGGCAGCCATTAATTAGTGACTATTCACTGATCGACATGTTTCCCTATTCTTTTCCTAATTTTCTCCAGGCTTTTGCTATGTTTCACGTTTCCAGCTATCAAATAGAATCCATTCCTTTACGTTTCCTCTATTTGCTTTTTCTAATCTTCCCGAGGTTTCTACAATTTTTAACGTTTCCGGAAACATGAGAACAAACATAGGAACAACTTGGGAAAGAAATAGTAAAAATGGAGGCTGCCAAAAATGAGTTCCAAAATTTGGCTAAGATTTCCGGAAAATTGAAAACTTGCAAAAACTTCGAGAACATCAGAAAAAATAGGAAACTATTTGAAAAGAAAGGAAAACATCAGGAAATCATAGGATAAAATAGGAAAAACAATAGGAAAAACCAGGGAAACAATAGGAGATCAAAATTATCGGGCTTTTGTCCACCAACTTTTTTCATACTCTTGTTTTGGGGGGTCAATCCTATTTTTTCCCATGTTTTGTTATTTTGGAAACTCCCAGGATGCGCATGTAATTCAGACATAAACCTATGTTGAACCATGTTCCAAACCCCTATGTTTCATGGTTTCCACCCCCAGTTTTTGTTAGTTTTGAAGGACGTTTTATCAGGTTTGATTCACATCAACCTGGTGTCCCAACCAGCCCCACTTTCGGATGTTTTGAGCCTCGGAAAGAGCTTTGTCCAACTTGGTCTGTTGGGAATGAGCCAAGTCCTACGGAACGAGACCATGAGCTCATCTCGCGAATCGTCATCCTCTGGTTATGTAGCATTGCTATGGACCATTCCTTATCCATAGATGATACAAATGATGACTTCCCTAGAATGGTGATTTTCCATAGCTATGTTAAATCACCAGAGTGTGGGTTCTATTTATATCCCTGGTTTTGTTGCTGGGAGAAGTAAGATTCATCCACTAATATCACTGGGGTTTTGTGAGATATACTCTACTGGGTGAAGCACCAAGCACCCACCTGTCATCGGATCATAAGTCAAGATACCGTGCCCGTCATTCCTTCTCCGGCGGTTGCTGCAACCTCAAAATCCCTCAGTTGGTTGGCCCCTGAACTCATAAAACAATGCACAGCCCCAAAGTGTATCATTTCAAATCAAAGTTAAGACACAGCTTGGCGAAGGAGGCCCTATCCCATAGGTTCGCCCAAAGAATTTCTGGATTGATTGGTGCTTTCAATTTAATGTCAGCCACTTCTCTTTACGCACACGGTTGCTGTCGTCGATGAGGATCCTTGTCCGACGTGACATCCAACTGCTCCAGCTATGGCTTGGCAGAGTTGTGGGCGGCACAGCACAAAGAGGCTGGACCAGAAGCACCGTTCTCAGATGCTTGCGACGGCAGTTCCCAAGGCCTCAAACTCACCTCATGTTCAGGTGATACCGAGGAAGATGCACCCTTCGTTGGGTTATTCCCGACTCAGCAATGGATGAACCCATCCTTCTCATGGTAGAACTTGCTGATGACCCCACAATAGGCTTCAGGAATTTCACCCAAATCAGTTTGTGGCTTCCATTTCAGATGACAAATCAGGGATGTTTTCTCCATGTGTGATTGGTAAGGCGCTAAATCTGCTTGTCAAATCCCCATCTGTTGCAGATGAACTCCCGTTAATCACTGGATTGGTTTAAGGGAAAATTTACAGGAAACCTCTATATTTGATGGGAAAAACCATGGTTTCCTGTAAATTTTCCCTTAAACCAATCCAATGAGTTAATGTTTGCTGGTTAAATCACCCTTTGTGTCTCTTTTTGTTGGATCAAATCCACCATTCATCTCCCCTGGTCCTTGATGTCGGCCTCTGCGTCTCGAAGGGCCTCGGGATCGGCATCCCAAATATGGCAATGAATAATCTGAAAAAACACAAGCCAAACATCTAAAACAAACATATATATATATGTGTATATATATACGTATATATATATATATATACATATATATATATATGTATATATATACGTATATATATATATATACATATACGTATATACATACATATATATATATACATATATATATATACGTATATATATATATATGTATGTATATACATATATATATACATATATGTATATACATACGTATATGTATATACATATACGTATATATACGTATATATATATACATATATATATATATATAAATACATCATACTGTATGTCTCAAATGAGTTTTTTTCCCGACATGTTCTACGGAATCCGGCTAGAAAGTGCAATGACAAGCAAAGTAAGTAGGGAGGAGACATGTTTGAGATCATCTGAAAATGACCAACTTCTCATACTATAACAGGTTGCTTCAGCGCCCTCCCAATTCATCAGTTGCTTGACTTGGAGGTAATTTGTTGTTTTGTTGTGACCCTGGTTTTGGCAGTGATGTTTGTCATGGGGCTGCCCTAGGGGTTGACAGTGTTGACACATCGATGCTTAATTGTAGCTGATGACACGACTGTGGTCACAGCTTGGCTTGTCAACTTCACGTCTGAACATATCTATATAAACCATGATGATGAAAGGAAACTCTACCTTGCAATCAAAATTCCAATGCTTCGGATAACAATAATCCGTACAAACAACGTTATGAAAACTATAAATCATGAGTATGTATAGTATTCCTACTGATAGTGACAATATTTCCTGTTCAATCCTTTAAAATTTATGTTTGCCTTATGTTTTTATGATTGATACCCAAGCATTTTTCGAGGTTTGCCATCAATAGTAGCTCGGCTACTATCAACTTCCCAACAACACACAGTTTTTATTGCCGTTATTGCCAGCAATATTACAATATTCCCATTTATAATTCACCGCTGATTGACAAATATCACTGAATAACTTCAAGGGAAAATCTACAGGAAACTACTGACCATACATGTATGTATACATATATACATACATATTATACCAGTATATTTACCAGTATTATAGTCTTACTATAGTAGGCCTTTATTGCCTTAAGTTTATGATTAGATGCCATGCAAAAACAACAGAAACGGCTAGGTTAATATCTCCCCATTGAAAGAGCAACACATTGCACTGTATTAAACTATCCGTCCGGTTGTTTGACCCAGCTAGTATCCCCCTGATATCCGTGGCTTGTTGACTCTGTACTGTACTTTATCCCATATTTCAACCATATCATTGGCTATTGCTGGCTATCCCATATACCCCATTTATGTATACATCCATCCATTTGGTTACACCAGAAAAAATCACCCATTCATGTCCATGGTCCATTAGTCTCCTTTATTGCTTGGCTAAATCCTACTCGAACGCTTCTTTATATGCGATAGATATCTACATGTGAGCCATGAAAATACCCATATCCCATCACATTCTACTAGTTGGACGATAGGTTTTCCTACTATGAAACATCATAATCCCCACTAAATTCGGTATTATAACTCGATGTATTACCCAATCAACTAGGGTATCTTTAACGGCTCATGTGGGTGTGTAACAATTTGGGGAAAACCTCTAAGTCCAATGCGCTTTTCTATGGGGTAAATACATGTTTTTTAACCCATTTTCAGACACACCCAAATCCATTTTTCATTGCTTAAATCATATTAAATCCCATTTTGTGGTCATCTCCCTGTTGTCGATGGTTGAACCTGCCGGATGCTTAAAGCCACCATTCATTTGTTAGTTAAATCCCAATTTTTCATTATATCATATCATATCCCATATCGCCTAGCTCCTTAGCTCCTAAGCGATATTTCATGGTCCCCCATCGACCAACAAGAATCCCCGGCTTCGCGACGTTCCCGCCTTTTGGAGGCCGCTAAATAACTTGGCCACCTCGTCCTGAGCTCTTTGAAGGTGGGGTTTTCCCAAGGAAGATGGGGAAAAGTGTGAGACTTTAAAGACCATGCTTATAAATGGTGAAACCATCATCTATGACGAAAAAATGTGAAACACCATGAAACACCATGTTTAACATCACTCTAAAAGATCTTAGTTGGATGGTGTTTCCTCCATAATTTCCAGCTGTTCAACTTTTGGGCACCAATTTTGGGGCTGCGGAGGCAACCCCTTACAAGATGCCAAAAAGTGAATCTTCAATATTATAATGAGAATTTATGATGTGCTTTTCTATCTTTTTGGGGGCTGAATGATGAAAAATATGATGATGTATGAACATGTATGAACTGGTAAACTTCTCTGGCTTTCTTCAATGGATTCATATGGTTTATGAGGATTTCTAACACGCGAGTTTCAGAAGTAGAAGCTAAACTAAGCTTGTGTCATTAGTGGCAAACTGGGACTGGTCAAAATCACAAAGAGGTTCAGTGATGTGGGCTGCAAGCCACATCTGTAGAGAAGTGATGATGGGTTTGATGCTGGGATGATCCCATCTTATGAGTTATAACTTAAGCGAATCTTAGATAATTTTGAAGCAGCTGGAAATGCTTGTGACCACAAAAAACATTGAAGTATGGTGACTATCGAATGCTTTTCTTGCACCACATAGATGACCAGACATTCACCTGAAGTGAACACCATGGAACATTTTCCGGCTTTTGCATGGAGCACCGGTGGAACACGTGATGCAGTCGATGGCTATGGGTCAAAATCCTGGTACCCATGCGAACACCAAAATAGCTGGTAAAATTGACTTTGATTCATCCCATATGTGCATGTGCGGCTCTTGTTTATTGATCACTCCAAACATGCATAATAGAATCATATAGATTACGTATAAATTGCCTGAAGCTTCTTCACTTCTAGATCTACTTTGGGCTCTGTTGTATACCACTGCTGGGTGGTCAATCAAGACAATCCTCATCTCGATTGCATAAACAGTGAGTTGGGCGTTGGCCAAACCCCTGCTTGCCCTTGTGTAGTTCACCTCTCAAATATCTCATATCAGCCGGTCAAAATAGCCGTATCCCATCTCATTATCCGGGTTGGTTGAGAGGGTTCCCTACTATGGGTTAGTTCCGAATCCCCAATATCCCACGTAGTATAACTCCCTTGCCCTTAACCAATAAACCAGAGTAGTAATATCTCATATAGCAACAAATCTTCATTTCCCCTATTCCTATGGTCTCATAGCCACATCCCTTGAGATATCTAATTTATCTGATTATCTTGAGTGTAAAAATGAAAATGTTGCTGTCTCAAAACTGGGAACCCCAAACAGGCCGTGCTTTATGATAGTGTGTGATGATGTTTCCCAGTAAGATTGCCATTTCAATCCATTTCAGGTCTTTCTGAACATAAGGCACGCCAAAATCCTATGCAGCTCATCATCATCTTCACAATTGTTTAATTGGACATTTGGTACGGGTGCGTCTGAACATGGGATGATATACCGTCCAATTCGCTTCATTTTAACAAGGAAATGATGACATATGTATATATTTATAATTATATACATATATCTATCGCTGGATTTTGGGTTTTGCCCATATTTTCCCTCTACATTCTCAGGTACCAAGCCCAAACCCATTTTGAGATTTAAAGGCATTTATTTGCGGGCCATTCAGGGCTCGTCCCACATCCAAACGGCCGGGAATCGGTAAGAATCATGGTGCGACCCAGGGCGGAGAGCGCTGAGCTTGAGATGAAAGGAGGCAGCCAAAATATAGCAGGGATTCACCGCGTAAATGGATGTTTCCAGCTATTTTTTGGGGAGTTTCAACCACTGAATGATGAATTTTGAACAACAAAAAAGAGTCCACATGAGCAAGAATTTGGATTTCAGCAGGACAAACATGTTGATTTGATCAGGAATAAATGAGGATTCCATCCGAAGAACAGGCGTGGCTTTAACTTTTAAACCCGCAGAAAACACGTATCTGTCATTAGAGACCATCATCCACGGCACCCTCCAACCCAGCTCCAGCGCTGCTAAATGATCTTTGGGGATGCAAGTATTCCTTCGACCAAACAAACTGCGGCCAGATCCTTTCCAGAACATTTCTTCTCGGCTCGCGCAGCCTAAGACTAGTCAGCAGCACTTGATGCTTGGAATTTGGGTGATTTAGATCCCGGTGCAAGGCTTAGTGCAAGGCTTTCACAGAAGTGACTGGACGATTCTATGATTCTTGGGTCTTGTGAAAACATAGAAATGTTTTCACACATTCATGTTTTTTTTCACCCACACTTCATTCTTCAGGAATTTTGCACCCATATTGTTGAGGCTCGGCATGATCCGCCCCCGCTTCAGAAGAATTTTCTGGCCTTGGCACGGAGATGATAAAAAAGCCATGGTCAAGTTGCATGGGATCCCTTCCATGGATTGGTTTATGGGAACATCTGATAGGAACAACCCTAGTTTCATTGGATTGGTTTGAGGGAAAATTTGCAGGAAACCATGGATTTTCCCATGAAATATGGGGTTCTCCTGTAAATTTTCCCATTAATATTTCATTAACCAATCCATTGATAGTTGCTACAGTAATCCCAAATTAATAGGTTTCATGTAAATGTTCCCGTATCATCCACTTCTAGGATCCAGAGCAGTCTGGTCACGGGCACGGGTCAAACTTTGCTACGCTGTGGTTCAGATCCAAATACCTGCTTCATATTGTGAAATAATGTTGAATACATGCTAATCTTGGGAACCTGATTGCTACGAATATCAAAAATGGGTATCCATAGGCACGCAAAAAGACACTTCATTGAACTTGTTCGCTAATTTCTTCAATCTTGAATTTTGCAACCGCTCAATTTGGGGTTCAATAATTGCACACCATAGAATCTTCCATTGCAATGTCCTTGCAATGATTGTTCAATGGAGGGTAAGCAAGCCATGTTCAGTACTCCCTTGCCCTCCTCGAGATTCCCTGGTCGGCCCGCTCGACTGTTGTTTCTACCCCAAACGTCCCAAAAGTTCACCCAAACCCAGAGGGTTTCTCTTCAATAAATGACCAAGTCCATTGAAATTCATGCAAATTTCAGGACCACATGGTTGTTTTTGTTCATCCTTTGAACAGTTGGGCATCCTTCAACAAAAATGCAGTGTCAAATATGGCTGTTTCCGAAAAATGTATATGAATATTTATCCAAAACTATTGCTTTGGTGGCATCAGACTAACCGTTATAAATAACTTGGCTGCCAGAGTCGCAGGTGCAGGCTTCAGTATCTTCGCCAAGTCGAGATCCTTCGGCTTCAACGTCAAGGTCAAGTGATGGGGGACTTTGATTTGTTTTCCTGGAAAACAAAATCCTATGGTTTAATATGGTTTAATAGCATCAAATGCAGCATCAAATTGTGCTCCAAGATTTGTTTGAAAACACAGGGATCCTATGGTTTGGTTTTTGGTGGGGTGAAATGCCGTTTGGTGTCGAGCTTGGTTTAATCCATCCCTAAGCTGGTCTGATGTTGTTTCCGAGAGTCGGAAAAGGGGAACATTGCACTGTGATTTCCTGCGAAATTCAAAACAAATCTCCAAGGTAATTAAAACGAATAGCTAATAACGACCGCAATGTTTTATCGGTGGAGTGGGATTATTCACTGCAAGCTAGTTGTGGAAGTGGTGCAAAAATTCCGTCCAGGGTAGTGGTCAATTTAATGGACCCAAAAAGGGATGGTTTCAGATCCGAAGGATGATCAATTTGATAAGCGTTGAAGATTGTTGATTCAGTACTCATTGACCTGCAGCAACCTCAATTTCGTCATCATCATCCATATTAACTCATACACATGTGTTACCCTCTGGTAAACCAACAGAGCTATGGAAAATCACCATCCTTAATGGGAAAATCCACTATTTCTATGGCCATTTTCAATAGCAAACTGTTAAATTACCAGAGGCTATCTGCAAGACCATCCGCCACCACAGCAGAGGCCTCCTTTGCAGGTGCTACCACCGCCTGAAATTGATCACGTGAAATCTGTGGGATGTGTGCCAGGCAGAAGTTGTAGGATTTTGAGCCGTGAAAACTCAAAAAAAGGGATTTCACAATTAAAAGTAAGGATTCAACATGAATTTTCCATCTAGAAACAGCGATTTCAGATGATTTAAGATGATTTAAGATGATTTACGCATGAAAAATCGGGATTGAAGCGTCAAACATGGTGATGAAGCAGGATTCGGCTGATGAGTCCTGGGCTTATTTGATCTCAGCAACACAAATAGACAAACATACGGAATATCAAACCATATAAAACCAATCATGACATGGGGATTTGGCGGCTATGGAATGGGATGTCGAACCACCAATATGAGATGATTAATAGGTTTCAATATTTCAGGGTGAGGCCAGTCAGAGAGGTTTGCTGTAGAAGGGGACTTTTTTTTCCGGCACCTGCGCCGTCACGGGCTGTGCGGTGACCGGCCGCGCTTCTTTCGCGCTCTCCGGGTCACCTTGGGAAACTTGTTGTGTACCCTAGGGCTCCAAACACCTTCTGAGACTGTATTTGGGGGTGGTTTTTGGGTCCTAAACAGCTTCTCAGAGAGTATTTGGAGCACATTGGGGGTATGAAAAAAATGGGATTTCATGGGACTTACCATGACTTACCCACCATCAAACATAGCGATTTGTGATGGATTTTCATGGATTTCATGGTGATCGGAACATATTGATCCATAGCAACCCCCAGCTGCCAAAAGGTTGGACATCATGATGTAGAGTACCCGATGGTCATTACATTGGATGTAGAAATCCGTCCATTTTAGGGGCAAGAGTTTTGGCATACTTGTATAGTGCAATCCTTGTATACTGCTTCCACTGCGTCTGTGCCGTAGGGAGGAGTGATTGGCACATGATGTGCCAGCAATTTGGCGTCATGGCAGTGGAACAGAAGTTTTGGGGGCCCCATCCATCAGATTCAAACCCTAAGTTTCGCCATCCATTAGATGGGTCATCTCACTTAGTAAGTGGCCAACAACCATAGTTATGATCCATGTATAGATGGATCAACCCAAGAATCGGGGTCTTGCTATCACAAGGACCACTTTTCTAGGCAAACTCGCGTAGCTCTGTATGTAGATCAGAAAAAAACACACCATCTATCATTTAGATGGCTGGTGATTAAGCCACCCATTGAAGTAATACTGGGTCACACTTCTGGAACAAAAAGCTTGAAATTCTAAAACTTCATATAACCCAGCCGTTACCCTTTCTTTGGTTCAAGTTGTACCTTTTTTTTCTGGTTGAAAGTCTCATCGTTGTTGCTCAAAGGTTGGCTAATTGATCCATCCCGGATCTATAAACCTCCAGTCTATCAACAAGGAAAGGGTCTCCCAAATAAGATGATTCCACTCATAAATGACAATCTACAATTACCGGCCGGGTGATTAGTCTTGGGTCGACATTTACAACTTTATCCCATGTCGACAAGCGGGGACCAAATGAATGGAGGGGATGAACATCAACAAAGACAAACCAGAGCCACAAGCACATATCATTATATAATCGGCATGGATCAGCATCCTATTATTATAAACCATATTTTCTTTTAGGGTATGAACCATTCATCTACCAACATGTTTCTTGTTCATCCGGGCAGGGTGAACTGACCCCATTGTGGCCGTGAGGAAAAAGGGCTAGGGAGTTGACCATTGGAGTCAAAATCCTCTGGCATTTCATTCTACTGCCTGAAAAAATAGGGAGTCCGCTACTCATGGATTGTGATATATTCCAAAAAAAATGGTATATTGGCTAGTATAATCCCTTACAATCATCAACCGGAGCTTTGCCAAAAAAACATCTCACGATCCAGCTCACCATTTCGAGCCTGAGAAAATTCGCCATTTCAAGAGGACAACTACATGTCTTCCAAGCCACAACTCATCTCAGGCTCGGTTTGTTGGGTGGTAGTTGGAGGATCATCCGAGTAAGTGGTTCATGTGTTTTCATGGCCACAGGTACAAACCATTTACCCTCTGGCAATTTAACATAGCTATGGAACATCACCATTCTTAGTAGGTAAATCATCTATCTATGGGTCATTTTACATGACATGCATACATTAGATTACCAGAGGGCATAAACACACACATATATATATATATATGTAATATGAATGTATTAAGCCACAAAAAACTATTGTTAATACAAATTGAAACCGGGTCGAATCCGATCACCAAGGTTTCCAATTGCCCATCCCAGTCCCTTTTTCGCGTTGCAAAACCAGGTGACAGCATTCTTGCAAAGCATCCAAGCGCCTACCGTAGCACGGGTGACCCAGGTAACCCAGGTGACCCAGAGAGCAAGCAGCAACAAGATATAGACAATTATAGAAGCATCGCATCTTACCATAGACCTAATCTATTTGTGGCATAAAACATATGTACACAAATATCATCACATATGTACATATAATATATAAAAGGTATAAAACCATGGACATATACATAGAAGAAGATGTACATAATTGTACATATATCATAGCCAACAGACTGAACATTGCTTTCCCTTGCCGAAGTAGAATAGACAATATGTAGACACTACTACGCAAGTAGAATAGACTACAAAGAATAGTATGAGTCAAAACCACACTCTACAAATTGATTCATTCGTAATAGCTAGGTGTTTATCTATCCAAGGTGGTATGGTATTACAGTTTTTGACCCATCCCCATGTATACTTATATATAATATACATATGATTATTATATATGTAGATAGAAACAGTGTTTATACATGTTTATACCCAATAAACCAAACATTGGTTTCCCCTACTCAAGTAGAATAGACACTTCTCGATAGAATAGACAGACCCTCATGCCACTGTGACTTCGCAAGGATCTTCAAAAGCAGGGCTTGCGATTCCAGGAAGTTGCTCTATTCCGCCAAGGTTTATCCTCTGCCAAGGTAGCCAACTCCCTCTTTTGCTTGGTGTTTTTTCAGAGCCGCGAAGCTCCATGGTAAACGGCACCGTTCCCATCACCCTGCCACAGGTCATATTCCCGGCCTTGCCAAAGTGGAGTTGGTGAAGCACGACCTCTTCAGATCAATTCAAGCAAGGTGGGAAACCAGAACACATTGGGATACTCCAACACCGTTTCGGGTGGATCTTGGAATCGACTCTTAGACACACCCTTGTGTGATTCAAAACTATGAAAAACTCTCGCGCACAAACATGGTAATTAACGTAATTAGCATAATAAATACAGTCGTTAGGTGTCATCAGGAACTATCAACCTACCAATTTGGATATCTGAATATAGTAGGTAGGATAGTTCCTCAACATCTAATATATGATGATATTACCAATTAAGATCTAGGACATTCATCCGGATTTCCGTGTTTCTGGGGGTAAGATCATGAACCCGTATCGACCTGGTGGCACTCGTCATTCCATCAAATCTCCTGGTTGGTCAAGGACTGGATTCCCAGTTCATGGATGACAATCATTGAAAATCATCCCCAATATATGAAGTGTAGTATGGTTTAACCGAACAAAATCATCAACCAACAGTCGACTATCAATTTCAGGATTATATGATAAATTAGATGTATACAAGTGGGTTAGATGTTATATTTGTTGCGTGTTTTGAACATTGATCGTCGACTGTTGGCTGATGATTTTGTTCGCTTAAACCATACTAGCCTTCATATATTGGGGATGATTTTCATCCATGAACTGGGAATCCAGTCAGTCCCCACATTTTTCTTGACAAAAAATCAGCAGCCCAGGCACTTCTTAAAGATCACCGCCGTCTCAGAGAGGCCATGTGGTCCTTGGGGCACAGCGGCTCCAAGTGGCACCGTTTACGACCGATTTTATCCCATGAAATCCCAATATAATCACGAATTTCCATGAGATCTCCCTAAAAATCCCATGAAATCCCACTAAATTATATAAATCCCATGAATTTCCCATGCATTTTTCCCATTCAATCTCTCCATGTTTTCCGCAACTTCGCCGAGGTGCCCAAGGACCCACCAGGCGGAAACCTCGGGACAAAACCGTGGAAACATGGTGATTTACCTATCAAGAATGGTGGTTTTCCATGGCTATGTTAAATAACCAAAGGGTAAGCAATGTGGAAAACCGATGAAAATAGTATAGATAGTATAGATAATGATATGATATCACAATATATATATATATAACTATAGATATTACTATAGATATTACTACAGATATTACTACATATGATTATGGTCATATAGTATAGAAATTAACATATGTGGTTTACATAGACATATGTATATATATATATATATAAAATTCTGACCATAGTATTAACCATGGATCATGATATTGTTCTATGAAACAACTACTATGTACAATGGAACATAATAGATACTTGAGAAATATCTTATCATAATTATGAAATATTCATAATACTACATATAAAATATAATTACATATATCATTATAAGAGGCCGCGTTCGAAACCGTTTTTTTCAAGGTGGGGGGGAGGGGAGGTAATCCTATCTGCCGACAAAGAGTTCGAGCGAGGGGGGCGGGGCAGNGAGGGGGCTTGGAGGGGAGGGGGGAGGGGGGGGAAGATTATTATTTTTTATTTTTTTTTAAGCGGGGGAGGGGGGGGGGAAGGCATTATCTTATTTGCCGGCAAGGAATTCGAGCTAGGGGAGCGGGGCTGGGGGGAGGGGGGGGGACGCAGTATTTTTATTTTTTTTTTTGCAAGGCCGGGGGGAGGGAAGGGAAATTATTGTTTGGGAGCGAAGTGGGCTGGAGGGGAGGAGGGGAAAGCCATCATTATCACGTTTCTTTGCAAGGCCGGGGCGGGGGGAAGCATTATTCTTTGGGCGCGAATGAAACCATTAAAAGGCAGCAGGTAGGCTGGAAGGGATCGGGAGGGCAGGGTGGCATTAGGGTTATTTCGGAATGCAGAAGAGGGGGGAAGGAAAGAGACATTAGCAATGGAAGAAGCAGGAAGGGAGTGTCAGGTAGCAGAAGCGGGCGTTTTTTGGTCAAGGGCAGGTGGGGCGGGGGGGAGGGAGGGAAGATTATTACTATTTATTTTTTTCGAGGGGGGGGCGTATGATTATTATCCTTATTCTGACGAAATAATGACAATAATGATTCGATTGCACTTTACTATACTATTATTACCGGGAAATATTAATGACGACTCGGATTCGGTCGTATTAGTGCTCACCTAATGCTGGATGATGCTGGATGTTGTAATTTTCTATATCATGATCAGTAGATTGTCATTTGCTTGGTTAACCGATCACTGTTTTCGTGATTCATGCCTAGATCTTGCATCATGTGTTCGCTTTCTATCATTGAAATATGTTCTTTTCAAGATCAGCTTTGGATCTGGAGTTTATCCTTAAACCATCTTTTGGTTGGCAAAGCTGAAACCCGACGGATTATAGTAATTCCCCCTTCTCCCATCATATGATATCACATGTTCCAACCCCCTCAAGCGGAGCAACAAAAATGGTGATGATTCAAGATATTGAACCCCGGTATCATATTCAAAACCACATTTTCCATAATACCATTGCAACACATGGATTGTAAATCTTTCATTTTGAGACAAATCCAATCCTCCAAAGCTTGAATACCGAAAAATTCCGGTCAAATCCGTCTTAGGATTAAATCCCTCGTAGTATTGTTGGTAATATCCCAAATTATATCTATTTCTATCCCCAAGAAAAATTGGTGGTGAAATGTGGTGAAGCATCTCATGTACATCAAACATGAAGATCAATGTACGAAAATCCGTATGAGTTAATCACCAAAACCCCCCAAGTTGTGCTTGTGACATTCCCCAATACCACCATGTTACTTTCAATTCCAAATTGATTACTGGCAAACAGATGATTCTTACTGCTAAAATGCATATCCTTATGAGTATTACCCCGGGTTTTAAAGAGAAAGTTGCAATCCTATCAACTCCTGATTTGTTTTTTTCTGGTTAGAGCCAAGCAATTCCGATTTCTTACTAGTCAAATTTGTTTCAACTCATCAACTCCTAATGTTTACCGGCAAAATCCATCCAAGTTGGGAAACTTGTCATAGCTCAGCTCACCGCTTCCTCCTAGGGAGCTACCACACCGAGGCGCTTCAAGGGCTTCGCCGCGTGCATCTCGGCCGCCACAGCATCGGTGAAGGCCCAGTGGTTCAGCGTCTGACTCCAGGTCCTGCGGATCTGGGGCGGTAAAAATGATGAGTTTCATTAGTGATTGTTGGTGGTTTATGGGAATAATGTATGTTGATGGTAAATGTATGTATGGTGGTTAATAAATATAGTGATTACTATTACCCTCTGGTAAACTAACATAACTATGGAAAATCACCATTTTTTCATGGGAAAATCCACTATTTCTATGGCTATTTTCAATAGCTATGTTAGTTTACCAGAGGGTAGTGATTGTTGGTGGTTTATAAATAGTGATTGTTGGTGGTTGAATAAGTGTGGGTTTGTGATTATTGGTGGTAAAAAATGATGTGTTTCCCAATCCAATGATAGTTGTGGTTGAATTGGATGATGGATGTTGATGGTAAATGTAATGTTTAGTAGTGTTTAGTCGGAGCTCCCATCACATAGTGATAAATTCCCATATTAGTAATTTGATTCTTCCCAATCATTAGTGATTGTTGGTGGTTGATAAGTGTGGATTAGTGATTGTCGGGAGTAGAAATGATAAGTTTCAATGTCCAACAATGATTAACCACCAACAAATATTCATATGGTAAATCCAATGCCATAAGACAATCCCAAGAATGAGAGCTTTATGAAATTGGGTATTACCCATATAACTGGGATGATGTATGATGACACTGGTCTATGGTTGGTTAATGGGATGGTTTGTGGCACTGGGTTTACGTGTACCACATGATTCATGATTTTTGATACTCTCTGGTGTCATCAAACGTTGCTGGCCGGGAAATCCCCGAACTAAATGGAGGTTTCTAGGACGGAAAATCATTCGTATATTTGGGGGTGTTTTATGTATGACATCCCTTACTTTTTAACGTGGCTTCTGGGGGAGTGTGACAATATTGAACAGGGGATTGGTCAAATTATTGTTCATAGCAAAACTATGGACCAGCCAAAAAAATATGCTGTTTCTGGGGAAAAAAACAATCTAGAAAAAAACAGTATTGTAAACAAAAGGATTCTACGATTGTGGAAAACTCAACAATAAACCAAATCTATCCAAATCTAGCAACCAATCATAGGGGGTGAGTTTACATCAATGCATTTTTAGGGGTATACGGTATACCCGACAATAATTTCAAATTGGGGATGGCTTATTGTTGGGTTTACCGCACTAGTAAATGTATTGTTCCCGCTGCAGTTAAAAAGAAAAAAATGTTTTAGGAAATCTACAAAACATATGTGGATTTTGGCAGCAAAGTTTAGTTCATTGGATTGGTTTAAGGGAAAATTTACAGGAAACCATGGATTTTCCCATCAAATATAGAGGTTTCCTGTAAATTTTCCCATTAACCAATCCAATGCCATCACTGACTTAGGGAAAAAATCCGCTGCTACTTAGGGTGGGAAAATCCATTGGGATTCAAACAACAACAATCAAATGGAGGTTTCCTAATGGCTGGGGGTACCCAAAAATGGATGGTTTATAATGGACAATCCCAATCTAAAATGGATGATTTGGGGGTACCCCTATTTTAGGAAACCTCCAGATGATGGAGTTTACTCTGACGTGACTTCTAAGTCAAATCTAGCCTGGAATTTTTAAAAAGGGTCACATTAATCCCAGGCTTTTTGTTGTTAAATTCTGGAGATCCAACGCTGGGTCCAGCAATTGGCCAATTTTTGGTGGTCCATGTCAGATGGCGCAGGGCTGCAACAATCAGCGTGATTAACCTGGTTAACTACAATATGAATCTCCGCGGTTCTTTAAGAACACACTAGAGAAAACAGCCAGAATGAGTCTTCGTAGATTGTCGTGATGAAAGGAAACAGCTGCCGTAGAAGCAGCTCTGCACATTCCGCAGACGATCGTAGTCACTGCCGACCTCACCAGGCAAAAACTTCGGTCGTCGAACGGCCCTTTGGTCGTCGAACGGCGGCAACGAAGTGGGCCCAGTCCGAGATCTTTTGTGTTTCGGGAAACTCATGCTACGAGCAGATCGTATTCCTGCGTGTAGATCTGAATGAAAACCATCCACAAGGTCACAGGCGCCCTGCACGCCGCAAAGGTGAAGACTTGTTCCCAAGCTTTGAACATTTGGACAACGGCATCTGACTTTTCCGTGTTGACTATTGCCAAAACCAGCTCGTGGGATCCGGAATGGATCCGGTGCTGTACACGTGATTGTGCTCGTCCCAATCCACAGCCACTCTGGCTGGGTGTGCATTGAACTTTTAGCAAAGCTAGTGGCATTATAGAAACAAACAAGTTCCTGATTTGGGTGTCAAATTATGAACTCTCCAACAAAAATGGACGGTTTAGTTTAGTTTAATAATGTTTTATATATATATATATATATTATAATATATTGAAATATGACCGATTTGATGGGGCGATCTTCCCAGGCTCCTTTCAAAGCGCTCTCCGCTCATGGGGCACACCTGAAATGGCGTCAAAATATGTCAAAATGATGGGCCCCTACGAGTGGTGCACATTTAGGGTTTCTCTCTAATATATACTAATACATATTCATATATAGTAGTAAAAACACTGCCACACATACTAATTATCACAATAATGATAACAATAATGATAGGAATAAAAAATAACAATAGTAATAATAATAGTTCATAACAATAATATAATAATAATATTATTATATACTGTATAATTATAACACTTGAGGTCATAACCAAGATTCCATTTTGGGAAACTCGGCAACTCGTTCATCCAGCCATGGGAATTTACCAGCAGCCCTGGGATTTGATCTACAGAGGCAGAAGTGGGCTATTACCCTCTGGTAAACAGCCACATAGCTATTGAAAATGGATGAACATGGTCCATTTATAGTGGATTTTCCCATTCATCATGGTGATTTTCCATAGTTATGTTAAATTACCAGAGGGTAACCAACAAAAGTAGTGTAACTTTGGATTTCACCAGCAGGCATGAGGATGTTTTGCAACAAACAAGTCAAGTCCGACAGAGCTTTTTCCGAAATTGGTGGTTGAGAATGTCACCAAAAAAGTCATGGATGATGCATTTCTGCAAGCACTACGACCTTGAGGGGATGATTCCTCATGTAAATATATACACATATACACCATCATTCCAGTGACGTCACGTCGTGAGGTCATTATATTTCATCCAGATATATCTTGATATATCTGTAATTACAGTATGTAAGAATATATTTACATATATATGTATATATACATAATTATACATATATTTGCCGATTGAAGCTTATAAACCCATATATACCTAACCGGGGGCGCACCCCCTTGTAAGCCAGGAGACGGATCGGCGCTCGTCGCAGGGCACCTTTGTCGCGAGTGCGCTTGGTCGGTGTGAGCACCGGATCTTCTTGGTCGAATTCACAACAGTTACCCTCTGGTAAACTAACATAGCTATAGCACCTGTGGAAAATCACCATGTTTCATAGGTAAATCAACTATAAATAGGTAAATAAACGCTATTGAACATGGCCATAGAAATAGTGGATTTTCCCATAGATAGCATGGTGATTTCCCATAGTTATGTGGCTGTTTACCAGAGGGTATCAGATTCTCAGAGGTTTTTCTTCCCAATCAATTCACCATGAATCATGACTCACCATTCTTGACCATTATGAACCATTATGCACCATTATTAGTAATTGTTAACCGTTAATAGTCAGTCTTCATGATTCAACAACAATATGAATCATCATTGACCACATTCATGTGGGTACAACAATAATAAACCACCCATTTGGGAATGGTTTATACCACCCTTGGGGATGGTTTACTATTGCTTCACTAACATTAATCAGTAATCATTAATCATTAACAATTCAACGATTGATCGTTACCCTCTGGTAAACATACAAAAAACTATGGCAAATCATCATTTTACATAGGTAAATCATCGAGCTGAATGGCCATTTTCAATAGCTATCTTAGTTTACCGCGGGGCAACCCAACTTTGTTTAACTGGTTCCCCATGTTCCACCATGGTTCATGGTTAAATCCTCATTTTCGAAAGGTTTGGGATGGTTTGGGTTTGATTGTAACATATTTTCAACATCATTCAATTGGTAGTCATTCATCTTCATCATCATCATCATCATTATTATTGTTATTATTATTACTATTTATCATTCAACATCATCATTATGAATCATCCTTAACCATTATTAATTATATATCATTTACCATTACCCTCTGGTAAACTAATATAAAATAATATAAATATGGAAAATCATAATTTTTAGTGGTAAAATCCACTATAAATGGCTATGTTAAATTACCAGAGGGTAATCATTGACCATTCAACCATCCTTGCTTCACCCCCGCACCGCGCCTCCCACTTCGCTTCCTCCACCTCTGCCGGCATGTCCAACGCGGGCCGCGCCACAGGCTCCGGAACCTGCCGGCTGGCGAAGTCCTGTCCCAACTGGGGATAGCATGAGAATATCTGATGGAGTCTCAATGGGATATCAATGGTGTTCCATGATATATCTATTATAGATGACATCTATGATAGATCTGATAGGATGACTATTCATGGAATATTGTGTGGATCCTAATTGAAAAGGGAGACCCTAAAGCAATCCAAGATATTGGTCATTTTTTAAAGGAAACCCACAAAGGGTTTTGGGGGGAACAAACCAGAGGAGATATTATTTGAATAAATCCGAGACAAATCAGGTTCCAAACCATTGGCATTGAAACTACAAGTATCTACAAGTAATGTGGCAATTTTGAGCCAAATATGAGGATTTGACTACTGTCTCTCAAGGGATATGCGATACAAACAACAAGGGATGCGATGGAACGATCAATCGATCCAACATGGTCAACCATCCAAAATGTGTCATTCTTTTGACCGCAATATTGACATTTGACATCGGCTGGAAAAGAAAGTCACATTTACATTACACGGATGCAGGATCTGTTAGGGACATGCTTACCAACTTGCCCCTATCTCTCCGAAACCACTCCCAATCGCAATGAAAAAATCTGGAAAAAGGCTAACCATGCAAACCTGGTAGATAGCCTTATAGAGTCATAAACACTGAAACAAGGAACTTGTACGAAACAAAAACAAACACATATTGCCAAAACTTGAGAAGTCACTTCAGCATACTGTCGCAATAATTACATGTTTTCAAAACCACTACCTTTGAAAAATACATCAATAAACTTGAAATCAAACCTGAATTAATGGTGAATCCAGCATATACTATCGTGTACTTCGATGATTTCAGACTCAAAGCCCCATTTAGTTCGTGGATGTTCCAGCTTGCCGTCCCATTTATAGATGGTTTTCCGGTTAGAACCTCCATGTATCTAGGATGTCCCACCGAAATCCTCATTGATAGATGATTTCCGCCATTTATTGATGGACCCATGGATTCTGCCGGGACGATCCGTCGGTCACTGCGCCTTGCTTTCCGGACCTCCCAAGCGGAAGAGTGCTGGTCCCACCACCAGGTCTCCTCAGGCGCAGATATTTTTTGGAGAGCAATCCACGCAACTTTAGGCACATAGAGGAACCTATGTCTATGGTTGGATTCGATGCAATGTTACAATTGTATGGATAGGTAGGCGTAGTGATATTTATTTTTTGATATATTTTGTTTGTACAGTATATAAGATGTAGATACACATGTCTGTATTGTGTATACATACTATATAGAACAGTGTGTATCTATCTATATCTGCCAGCTAGCAGCAACTAACCACCAAGCTACCTGAGATTTTTACCGGGTCAGATCGGTTGTTCAGTTCCAGTGACGCAATGATTAAGAAAAAACAAACACAACACTAGTTAGTCAGAATGAACTTCATAGATACATGCAATCGTACAATATATATACGATTATATACACACATATAATGTATATACCTGCCTCATGATAGCGTTAGACTTATCTACATCCCTGCCAATTAGATCCATTTCTTTTTAACCTCAGATGGCCATCGCCCCATCGCGCCAAGGATCGATTGCCCACCCAGTCCGGGATGGGATCCATCCAGCCGCGAGCTTCGGCGTTCATCTGCCTGGCGGCGGTTTTAAAACGCTCGGTAGCCAGGTGGAGGTTGGGGATTTCATCATCATCATCATCATCATCATCATCATCAACATTCTCATACATTATCCTCACACTCCCACACTGTTTGGGGTCTCTTGACGGGATAATGGATGTTGTCTGAAAACTCGGCAGTTTAGCTAACAAACATGGGAATGTACTGCGGTTGTATACAATTGGATATGATGGGGCCCGATGGGGATGCACATGTGTATACATATATATATATATATATGTATATAAATATATATGTACATACTGTACTGTATACTTATATACATATATATATATAGTTTTTTTCATATGTATACTGTATACTCAATTACACACATGTATACACCCAGCAACATGAGAGTTGGGTGTGCTTGGAACTGGGGTATATCCTCTTGGTCTGCAAAGCTCCAAGGACGGGGCGAAGGCGGTCCGAGCTCAACTCAAGGGGAGGCATTTCCCACCGATTTGTGTGTCATCCATGCAACTGATCTCACACTGGATATGTCAAACGAGAGAAATGATGCAGCGGCCATGTTGATCTTCTTGAACTCAAGAGTTGACGATCACATTTGATCTTTAGACAAGTTGTAGATAAAAGTTATCCCTACCGTGCCGTCTCGGGAGAATTCTCATTCCGTTTCCCCAATTTCTATCCTTGACGTTTACCACCATTTTTGGTGATTCAATCCACATGTTGATGGTTAAATACAATCAAAAGGCCCCATGAATTCCTTGAGAAGCAGGCTGTATCCCATTATCTCCTTATTATGTTCATAACACCATATCTAATCCTGCTAATTTCTACTATTTTTGTTGATTGCATTTCCCACATTGTCACATTGTCCCCCCCAATATGGGTCAACAGTTTTCTTCATTTATGGCTGATTTTCCCATTAAAACCATTCAAACAGCTCCATTTAGATTAGGGAGATTTCCCAGCCTGCCATGTTTGACTATCGGATGCTCCATCCCTCGTGGTTCACCCCGCTCCGTAAGTCGATATAGTCCTGGACCAAGCCGACTTACCATACTTATAACATCTTATACCCTCTGGTAAACTAACATAGCTATTGAAAATGGCCATTTATAGTGGATTTTCCCATGAAACATGGTGATTTTCCATAGTTATGTTAGTTTACCAGCATGTCATAACCCACTCAACTGCTATATATACACACCCCAGTATCCCATGATACAGGCTGTCTGGTATCCCATGAAAAATCATATCCGCATATCTAACCCCAGTTCTGGTGGTAAAATCCCCATCAACATCCGGCTCGTCACATGAGTTCCCAAAAACTGCCTTTGCTCCTTCCGTCGCTTCAAGCCCTCGTTGTGGCGCCGCAGCTTCTCACGTGTGGCGAAGCGAAGGCCTCCGGCTTGAAAAAACCAGAGTGGTTTTCATGGTTTGGCGATGGTTGCCCTGTTGAAAAAAAATCAAAGAGATGATATGGAAAATCCATGAAAATCCATAGCTCTCCGCTGTTCTCCGCAGAACTCATTCAAAAAATCATTGGGGATACTGATCATTTTATGATAGGTGATGATAGGTGTATAAATTGGATGGTTACATGTTCTTGACCCTTTTTCTGACGGATTTGGGGATATGATCATGGATATACTAGGCTTTCCATGGTGGATCATCCAATATCTTGACAACTACGCAACATAGATATAGAAAATCCACAGTTTCCCAGGGAAATTCGTCAACAATGGCGGATTTACCACGCCAAAATGGTGATTTATACATCAAAAGTAGGGGCGTTAGGCTTCCAGAAAAATGGCATGGTTCACCAACGAATCTGTTAGGGAAACTAACATTTAATCAGGAAATATCGGGATTGATTGAACATAGATTTATGATAGGTATCTATATACCAACCTAGCCAAATACATAAGGATTTGTACGAATCTGGCAAAAAGAAACGAAAAAATCACTGTTGCAAGAATTCTTGCAAATGGACAAATCGTGGCGAGAATTATATTTGGACAGTAATTAATGAATTATGTTAAGTATAAGCCAGCCTTTACTTATGATATTACATGGTTCTGTAGCTGTTTAGCTTCACGGGGGTTCTGCAATGTTTGGATGCGCTGCAGCTGCTGCTAGTGCATTGCAGTGCACCTGGCATGTTTATAATTGGGTTTTTTTTGCTGATGTTTTTCAGATCATATGCATCTGAATGGAGTGTTTTAAAGTGCTGCTCATGCTTGAAAACATATATTTATGGCCCAAAGAAGGATGGATCTAGTGGTGGA